>PVLC010005458.1:0-76279 GCA_004027655.1 Graphiurus murinus
GGGAGGGAATTGGTCACTGACTTGAAAAATCTGTCTAATGGAAATGTGATTCCTTTCATGTATCTAGGGAAATGTGAACTGCAAATATAGTTTATTGTTCCAGTTGAGCATGAAATTTCTTTGATATATAGCATGTGCTTCATCACGCACGCCAGTTAAAAATGGCTTTGTGGCTTACACAGTCCTCAGAAAGGGATTTCCTTATGGAATTCTGCCATGCTCTTTCACAAAAATAGTTCTGAGTATGGATATAATTACTAGTGATGTTGATTATTTTGGCTGTCACATTTAAAAGTTGACCCATGGGAAAGGAAAATATATGTGGTAAATCCAATAAAGTTTTAGCAGAGAAACAAGGGGGAGGAAACATGGTAGAGGAATTGGGGATGAGAACAAAGGGGAACGTGCAGGAGGACCTGAGGAGGAAGGTGAAAGGCAGCAGAGTCTCTCTAGGGACAAGCCTGGGGGTGTAGGGGTGTTGAGGGCTGATCCCCTTAAAGTGCCTCTGGGAGGGGTTCTTCCTGAGTGAGCCCCACCCCGATTTGTGCCTTCCTCCTCCATTCCCCCACCCCATACATGTGGAGATTAGGACATTTTTTTCCGTCTCCATTTGCAGACCATAACTAACTTCTCCACAAGTACTTTTGGTCATATTTATGCATGCACACGTGCATATATATATATATATACATATATATATATATGTTATGTGTAAGCATACACACACGCACATGCTTTTTCTCTCTTTTCTGTGGTAGAGTGCAATAAGTTTTTACTTCTTAGCAATCCCCATCATAATAACCAGCTTTCAATATCTCATTTGGATATGGAGCCTCCTTATATTTGATCTGTCTTATGTTGTGTTCCTTACAACAGTCAAGTGAGATGGATAAAATAGTTATAATTTCCACTGTACAGAGTAGAAAACTAAAGGTCAGGGAGGCTGAACAGCCTTCCCCAGGAAATACTGGAGCCAGGACTCAAAACCAGGTGTTCTGTCCACAGGCCCAGCACCCCTCCACTCTGCTGCATGGCCTTAGGGGGAAAGGATAAGTGGTTAGTGCATAAAACCTTGCTCTGAGTGGATTAAGTATAGTGATCCATGAGAACAGATTTCTTGTTAATATAACTTCCTTCTCTCTAACATATCATGTGCAACCTAAAACTCAATTTCCTAGTCTTTGCCTTTTCTCTCTTTCACTTCTTAAAAGCCATTGCCAGAGAAAATAAGAAAATCTTAGCAAGTAATAAAACTGTGAAAGAAGGGCTGTACTGTACTTGCCAAACAAGGCTGTTTTCATTGTGGTCAGCAGCTTGATACATCTCAGCCTCACCCTGTCCTGTGAAGGACCGCAGATGCCACCTGTGGTCTGGAGAGGCAGTGCAGATCGCCACTCCACTCCTTGGGTTCCAAACCCCACCCAGCCACATAGTAACCATGTGGCCTTGGGGAGTTGCTGAAGCTCTCTGTGGTCAAGGAGGTGTCTCAGTTTCCTCACTGGGATAGGGGATCAGTATCTACTTTGTGGATTGTATGAGAACCAGCTCCAGGATGGCTGACATATGGAGGCTCCTAATTAGAGTGAGGGTTTTTATTCCTAGGTTGGTGTCCTGATGTCAGGGGCTTGAGGCTTGCTCCCAGGATTTGTGGTTTTGAAACATTTCTGAGAAGGCCCAATAAAAGCAAGCACAGGTAGTGTCTTAGTTAGGAATGCCTCAGGCTGTGGCCCTGACTCTATCACCATGTGAGCTTGGGAAGCCTTTTAAGGGCTCTGTTCCTGAGCCTGGAGCATCATTCCCAAGACAGAGCTTAGTGGTACTTGTTGTAAGGCGAATGGAGATGCCAATAGCATTGCTTACTGTTATGGAATGTTATGATTCTGAGATCTTCCTGTAGTAGATATTGTTTACTTTTCTTTCTTTTATTAATTTGCTTAATTTTTTTACCTATTTATTTTTTTATTTTTGCATGTGCATGGTACTGAAGATTTGAATCCAAAGTCTGGCATGTACTAGGGAAGCACTCTACCACTGAGCTACACCCCCAACCCTATTTTTCTTGCAAACAGATTCCTGATCAGCAATAGAAGGTATATTCGTGCAGCTGAGGAAGTTGGTGGTAGCAGTTCTCCGGGGGAAGGGTCTGTTCTGGATCCTAAGGGGAGGCTGGAGTTAAGAGGAGCATGACCTACTCATTGAGTAGCCTGGTCCGGAGCACCGTAAGTCCACTACAGTAAGAAAAAAAAAATCAACATTGTCTTTAATAATCTTCTCCTTAGACCAGAGAATCCTCGCAAATAAAAAAGCATGAAAAAAGGGATGTATTAAATTTGCCAACAGGGAGTGGTGGCGCATGCCTGTAATCCCAGCATTTGGGAGGCTGAGACCGGAGGATACCGGTTTGCAGCCAGCCTCAGCTACCCAGTGAGGCACTCTGCAACATAGTGAAAGCCTGTTTCAAAATTTGCCAACAGGGCAATTTGATCTAGCCTATCTTTATACATTTTTGGTACAGAATATAGAATTATGAATTTATAATAATATGAACAAATGAGCTTTATAAATTAAGGGGAGAGATTGGCTCCATAAAACACTTTTTTGAAAAATTTCAGCTGGGTAATTTTGAAAAATTTCAGCTTTACCTTTACTTTAAATGTAAATATGCTAGATTTATGCCTTAAAATCAATGGCTTTAAAGTGGCTTAGCGTTTAGTCTCTGCAAGAATCGGAACAAAAATAATTGTGACTGGACTTTCATTTATATGGAAGTGCTGCTGCACTGAGACTTCTGTCTCTAGAAAGATAATGGGAGAAGATGCCCAGAAGATACTGAGAGGACGATCCTACTTGTCAAAACAACTAGAAATTTAGGGTAGAGAATATTTTTGAAGTTAAATGAATTATTGAGCTGGCAGGAAAGCAAGAATCCCATAAAGGTAAAATATAAAGTAGAAGCATGAACCCTACGAGACAAGTGAGCCTGAGCTACTTTTACCCTGAAGGTGGCCAGTAATACCCAGGAACTCAACCTTCTGTGTTATTTGCAACAGGCAGAAGGGATTTAAAAAAAACCCTAAGGCCCTATAGGATGAAGAGTCTAGTAGGAGACCCCCGCCCTTTCTACAGAGAAGACCTCCAGGAGTCACACCCTCTGCAAAAGGGTGGACTAAAAATAAACCTGCTCAGAAGGGTGGGGTTGGGTTGCTTGCCTGTCTTGATCTTGGCTGTGGTGCAGGGGAGAAAACCTCCTCCTGAGCATTTGTTACCATGGCTACCCCTCATGTCGTTTTTTTGTTTTCATGCTTTCCCATAAAATTTTTTAAGTTTGAACATTTTGAGCATTTTAAGCCTATAGAAAAGTCAGAAGAAAAGTGCAATGAACAGTTCTTCTAGAGTTACCAATTTCTCTCCTATCTGTACACCAGTACCTACACTGGTACCTAGACCTGTATATGTGTGTGTGTGTGTGTGTGTGTGTGTGTGTGTGTGTGTGTGTGTGTGTTTGTGTGTGGCGTGTAGATAAATATCCAGGTTTTTTGTTTGAAAGTAAGTGATAAGCACAGGAAACTATACCCCTAAATACTTCAGCAGTTATCTCTTAGAATACAGGTATCTCTTATAAAACTGTAATCTTACTTAAGAAAAGCAATAATTCTGTAATGCCATTTAACAAATGTATGGCCCATATTCTAATTTTCCTGTCTCCCCTCAAATCCAGAGCCAATCAAGTACAAACCCTGCATTTGATTATTTAATTTTTCTCTTTGATTTCTTTGGATTTAGAAGACTACCTTGCTCTGTGTGTGTGTGTGTGTGTGTGTGTGTGTGTGTGTGTGTGTGTGTGTAAGAGAGAGAGAGAGAGAAGGAGAGAGAGAGAGAGAGAGAGAGAGAGAGAGAGAGAGAGAGAGAGAGAATGGCTTCTCTGAAGAATTCAGAGAATTCAGATCATATAGAATGCCTATATTCTGTTCCATACTCTAGATTTGACCAGTTGTTGCTGATGATTAGATTCAGGTTAAATATTTGTTGAGAGTATTCCATACTTGATGTTGCTTCTCGTAGTGTTGTAATACCAAATTAATGCTACTATATGGTGTAAAGAAATCAAATGAAGAGCTGGTAGTGCTCCCAAACAATGAAGTAAAAGAAAAGCCTTTCTGGAGGACACAAACTTCAACCTACTTCTCAAAACAACAACAGTAACAACAACAAACTATTAATGTTCCAAATACTATGAACCCATAAGAGGAAAAAATATGCAAGGAAAAAGGGTACAATAAGTAAAGAACTGGGAGAAACAACAAACAACAGAGTCATACTTTCACAATTTATATATTAGAAATATCAACAAACTATAAAATAAATATATTAATATGCTTTAAGAAATAAAACAAAAGTCTGAGAATAAGGACAAAAACAAATGTTAAAAGGAAGTACAATCATGTGCCACATAATGATATTTCAGCTGGTGACATGGCAGCCGTCTATGTCTGCTAATCACTCTATGATGTTCACACAATGACAAAATGAAAATATAATTAAAAATTTAAAAAATATATGGTTATATAGCAGATTAAACAAAAGAGATAATTAGTGATGTAAAGATAAATCTAAAAAATTATATAGAAGAGACTCTAAAAATCTGATCTTAAATGTGTCTTAAATGCTCTGTAGAGCATATTATGTAAGAATAAATAGGTATGTAATTGAATGGATCAATAAATATAAAATAATTAAGGCAAATAGAAGATTGAAATCTGGGAAGCAGATTTCTTTTTCCCTCTTGTCTCTTCATTAGTGAGAGCACAGGAGTATGTTTTGCATTAATCTAACCCTTTTGAATCAGCTCATCCAAGGTTGGCATTACAAGGAGTTTGCTTATGCTTGGGTTTTTTAGTAGCTGCTAATTGTATAAACCACTGACAAGACAAGCAAAGTCTATTATGAAAAGAAGAAATGTAAACTTATTACCTCACACTGCTAACACATTGCTGACCAACTTTTAGGGTTGGTAGTAATTCTAAATGCAATAATATAGGCATATTCTTTTTTCATCAGATATGATGAATGCAGTTTGTCTCTCAGATAGAAATTGGAATTGGCAAAGAAGCTGCCCTCCTTTGATAGGATGAAACAGTTGAATTTGTTATAAGATTTCATCTCACTCGATTCAATTTATGCTAAAAATAATAGCCTTTCTCAGAGCAATCCCACTCAAAAAATCAGTAGAGACATTCAAAAGAACATAGAAAATAAAAGTGAAGTGAAATAAAACAAAATGACTTTTTAAGATGACTGTGTGGGTGTTGTATGGGAGGAAGGCAACAGTGGGGTGACCCCAGGAATTAGGTTATGCAAGGAACTAGCCCTTTGCCAGTTGAGTGCATACAATAAGGTGAGCAGTATGCAGCTAATCTTAACATGTGACTTGACCTTGACTTTAACCTGACCCGATTAAAGATATGAACACATTTAAGAAAAGACTGTATCGATCAGAGCAGAAGTTGGCTGGTCATGAATTTTGGGAATGGGTGGCATAGAGAAGAGTCAGGGCAGCAAAGTTTGGCAGTGGACACAGGCAAGGTACTGACCAAGGCAAGGTTGTTCTGGCCCCAAACACAGCCCTTTGGTCCAAGAGGCAGCCCAGACCACATGGTGAAAATGAACACATCAGGTAATTACAAACTGACCCATTAAACAACCCCTTTGTTGCTTGCCAGGTGGCTTTCTGTTAAATTGGCTTCACTGCCACTTGTCTAAGAATGTACTTGCCTGGCAGATGCTAATGGCCACCTCATAAAAGACAACTTGCCTTTTAATGACAACATTGGCAGCCTGCTTATTATTCTTGAGCCTCCCTCGGGCACTGACAAGAGGAGAGTTTCTACATCTCTGAGAACGAAAGCCTGACCTTGGTCTCTGGGGCCTTCACTGTGGAAAGATGACACTCCCCTTGGGAGCCAGCCTGCCAGTCTTCCTGTGGCAACTGACCTCCCCAGGGACCTGCTCCATGAGAGCTGACAACCAGCAATCATTTTACTAATGATGAGGATGATGTTGTCCCAGTGAAACACATTATTATCAGGAGTTTCCTTATCAGATGGGGGAATGGTCCAGAAGGCACAGAGATGGGCTCCAGAGCATCTCCTATTCCAAACACATCACGAGGGACTGGCCACCTCAACCTTCCATCAAGTGAGGCAGGCTTTAGCTCCTGAGAATGTGCCCTTCCATTTCCTCAGATTCTTGTAGACTAAGTCTTCCACTGTGACCAGTGAAAGACATACAAGTCCCAGAAAGTTGTACTCATCTTGGCTAAATCTGACAACTGAGTCACTTAGTGGAAGTCCATACGCGAGATCATCACCTCTTACTTAGCTTCTCCTGCTGCCACCAACTCAATACTAAAGAAACCCAAACTTTCCCCATCCCCTAATTTGGTCTTTATTTTAATACCAAAAGGAAAAGTATGGTAAGGTTAACACCTTTTTTTATTTTTTGTGATGCATCTCTGCTATCTAAATTTGGATAATGTTCTAAGGTTGAGTACTGAATGTTAATTATTTTAAAGGCTGTAAAGTTTCCATTAAAAGATTGCTTACTGAAATGGTAACTGGGAAGGAGTGGTAAGGAGACTTTGTCTCTGTCTCCATTTACTTAAGTTACTTTCCCAGAAAGTCAGTGGAAGACTAGGATTTAATCCCATTCTCAAGGCCCCTGGCCCAGTGCTCCTTGTACTTGTAAAGTGTTCCTCATTGAAATACAGTGCCAGCAATGAAAGTCTTAGCTTTCCTCTTAAAAAATACTTTTATTGGTGCAATGTAATTAAATGTCATAGTGAGATTCAAAGTGATACAAAAGTACATGCACACATCACTTGGTGTCTTCCCTCTGTATACCCCTCCCCTCCCCCTCCCTCCCTCCACATACATATTAGTGAAATTGGTAGGGAAACCTTCTTGTATGGACATAGCCAAGAACTGTTCCCTTCCTCAATCCTCATTTTCCCCCTCCCCTCATTCCTTCCCCAATTCTCTCCCATTATTCTACTGGTTTCTTTCCTCATCTATCTAAAGTTCCTTTTGCTTCCTATTTTCATTCTAGCCTCTGCATATGAGAGAAAACATACGACCCTTGACTTTCTGAGACTGGTTGATATCACTTAGCATAATGTTCTTTAGTTTCATAATTTTGATCGTCTTTATGGCCGAGTAAAATTCCATTGTGTGTATACCACATTTTTGTTATCCATTTATCTGTTGATGAGCATCTGATTGGTTCTATAATTTGGCTATTGTGAATTGTGCTGCTATAAACATGGGCATGCATGTAGTACTACAGTATTCTTTGTAGCACTACAGTATTCAAAGCCTTCAGGAGTTTTTAATGGAACACTTCTTTTCAGTTTGCTTATAATGCCCCCTGCTTATGGCACTCAGCTGGGAAGCTGGACAGGGTGTGTGTGTGTGTGTGTGTGTGTGTGTGTGTGTGTGTGTGTGTATGTGTGTGTGTGATACTGAGGATTGAACCCAGGTATATTCTACCTCTCAGTTACATCCCTGGCCCTATTTTATTTATTTTTTTTAGTTTTGAAACAGGGTCTCATTAAATTGCAAGAATCTTGTTAAGTTACTGATGCTGGCTGTGAACCTATAATCCTCTGGTTTCAGCCTCCCAAATACTACTATAGTATTCTAACTTCAAGTCTTAGCTTTCTGTTATGGTGACCTCAGATAATAGACATGTACTCCATAGCTCCTGGCTATTTTCCACTGTGGCTTCAGTCCGTGGCATGGTATTAGACATGTTCTTCCTTTCTTTCTCCTACCATAGACCCATCCCAAATCCTAGAGCTAGACCACTCCTGCTGGGCCTCTGATATCCCTGAGCTCCCAGATATCTCCATCAGCCTGAGACTATTGACGTTTCCGAGGGTCCTGCTATATCATCCACAACACTGTTCTGCTTCCAGAGAGAACGCCACACCCACCAGGGTCATTGTCCCACCTGCTGGAGCTCACTGGTATGTCTGCTGGGAACCATACTCATGTGTAGGTACCATTGGCACATCAGCTGGAGGCCACAGTCTCGTGTTGGACACCACTGCCACATCTGCTGAGTACCACTTCTGGCACTTTGGATCCGGTGACATTCTAATTCCATGCAGTGAAATTTGAGAGGTCATCTCCCTCCAGTCTGGTGGGACATATGTATTGCAGGAGGCTGTGGTGGTGCCAGGACAACACTGCTGTGTCCCTCAAAGCCTTCAGGAGTTTTTAATGGAACACTTATTTTCAGTTTGCTTATAATGCCCCCTGCCTATGGCACTCAGCTGGGAAGCTGGACAGGGGTGAAGTTAAAGCCAGGATCCAAGCTCTGTCCGCAACCTCTCCTTCTGAGGTTCAGTTCCTGGACCAAGTTGACCTCTCTCTTCTTTCTTAGGGAAAGTTTCTTTCAAGGAGGCTTATTTGTGGGGTAGCTACTATAACAACTACCATTTATCAGTGCCTACTACATTCTATGTTCTGTGCCAAGAGTTAATTTTATATTTCTCACAATGGTGTTGTGGGGCAGATACTATTATCATGTACCCATCTTATAAATGAGGAGACAAAGGTGTAGAGAGGACATATAGCTACTGAGTGGCAGAGCCCAGGCTTGAACCCACACCTGTGGCAACCTATACTATGGTGCAATGTACTATGGTGCAATGTACTCTGGTCATGTGTCACTGCCGGCTGGCACACAGGCTGCTAAATCTCAGGTGTGAATGTAGGATTCAGAGCAGAGTCTTTCATGAAGATATCACTTTATTCTTAGAGAAAGCAAGAACTAGAAAGACTTTTCTGGTATTAAGAAATTAAATACTTTGAGGGAGGGCAAAAAGTTGTCCCGTTTTGAGGATCTGTATGGCTCTGCCCATATGCACCTAAGAAGTCTGCTGTGTCCCCCAGCACTAGGTATGTGGGAGCAGATGGGGAGGGGAGCAGAAGGAAGAGGGAAGAGGAGAGAGGGTCTCTGGCAGAGCTGAGTGATGAACAGAAGAGTCCCGGGATGAGCTTTCTTTGGGACCCTGTGTGACATCCCTAGCCAGTAGGGGGAGATTTTCTAAAGATACTTTAATCTGATGGTGTTAACACCACTATTTAAGGAGAGTGGGATTTCCTGAGTTGTGACTCTGGATCTTAGTCCCACTATGCTTTGCAGGTGGGGACAGAGGTTTCCTTGTTAGGCGTATGTAAGGTGAGTGTCATGGGGACACTCACTGTGCCTCAGATGAAGGAAGCCCAAGAAATCACAGCCCTTGGAGGAACCTGTGCAGGTAAGAAGCCCTGAGGTATCAGAAGCTTCTTAGATTCAATTTCTGGTTAAAATTTACCTCTGAAGAAAAGACCAAAACACATTCAGGGGCCCACTAACATCTCAGAAGTCAGACATTTTATGGTCCCTGTACTCTCTGTTTTGGTTTCTATAACTTCACTCTCCCCCCACCACCCACTACTGCCTCTGTCTTTTATTCAAACTGTGCACAAGAGAGGATCATTAGGTTGGCTAATCCCATACTATCTAATTCAGTACCACTATTGGTCAGAGTTTTATTATCATGTCTTCTTACAGACTGCCGATCTCCTTATATCCAGCATATATATATATATACATATATATGTATATATATACATATATATGTATATATATATATATGTTCCAATCCCTGATCAAATCAGGAACTGGTGGTCTAGCTACTTTGTTTAGAAAGATGGATATTAGACATGTGAATATTTCTTGGTCTCTTTCTTTTCTACGCACCATTATTATGCCCAAAACCCAAGTAACATGAACAGAGTAAATTTGTATTAATGCTAATTTTTGGTCAATTCAATAACTTTTGTTTGTAGAAACAGAATCATGTTTCAGTACATTTTGTCCTCCACATTCATGGACTTGTTCTGCTGTGTAGCGGTCTTAGAAAAGCACTGAAATATCAATCCTTTGTGCACCTTGGGGTCTGGAGGAGCAAGATGGAAGTGTGCCCCTATGAACTCCTTCCTGCAGTGCTCTAGGGACTCAGCCCTTGGTCCTTCCAAGATCTAGTTAAGTTTGGTGCAGTCATCTCTACTCAAAGGACATCACTGGCTTCAAACAAGCTCTCAGTGGTTCTTGTTCCATGTTTAGCTCTCTTTCTGCCTCTGTGCTTTGTGGATGGCCTCGCTCAGTGAAATTGTTTTTTTTTGTTGTTGTTGGTTTTTGTTTGTTTGTCTTTTGGTACTAGGGATTGAACCCAGGGATTTTTTTTTTTTTTTTTTTGGTACTGGGGATTGAACCCAGAGGAATTTTACCTCTGAGTTACATCCCCAGTCCTGTTTTTATTCTTTATTTTGAAACAGGGTCTCACTAAGTTGCGGAGGGCCTCACTAAGTAGCTGAGGCTGGCCGCGAACCTGGATCCTCCAGTTTCAGCCTCCCAAGTACTGGGATTACAAGCATGTGCCACCACACCCGGCTTGAACCCAGGGATTTTTGATCTACACCCCCAGCCCCCCTCCCCTTTTTTTGAAACAGGGTCTCACTAAGTTGCTGAGGGTTTAGCTTAGCTGCTGAGGCTGGCCTTGAACCTGCGACCTGTCTCAGCCTCCCAAGTACTGGGATTACTTTGTCTGGCTTGAAATAGTTTTTAATAAAGTAGTCAAAAAGCTAAACAAACTCAAGCAATGCTTTTCCTTCCCTCTTGTAATTGTTCCCCAATAGCCATTCTTTCCCTCCTCCTTTTAGTAATAGCTAGGCCTCACTAGAAACTGTATTTCACACTCTCTGATACAGTGAAAGCGGCCATTGTAGACATTCTAGATAATGATTAAGAAATGGAAATGGTTGGTGCAACTTCCAGTTCACATCCTATCGCGGATGCTGTGCTGTGCTGCTGTCTTTCCAGTGCAAGGTTGTTGGCTTGCAGCCCTCTTTGGCAATTGTCTCAGCTGAAAGAGTTGTCTTATCCAGGGTCATTCCCCTTTCCTGAAGCAGCTCATCGCCAGCAACTGGTCAAGGGAAATATAGGCCCAATACCTCATCTCAGTTCTTAAGAGCTCTCTCAGCTGCAGGGCTCCATGTTGGTTGAGCTGAGACTTAGCTGTGGCTGTCCTGAAGCATAATCTTTCCCTCAGCCCCATTCTACTCCCCAAACAGGTGTTGATACAGGAAGCACTCCCTAACAAACTTCCTGCACACTTGTCTCTATCTCAGGTGTGTTTCCTGGGGAAGCCATCTGCAATGCCTATTCAGAAAGAAGCTACTTTCTGGGTGTGATGGTATACTCCTATGATCCCAGTACTTGGGAGGCTTAGACAGGAGGATCGCAGATTCCAGGCCAGCCTCAGCAACTTAGCAAGGCCCCTAGCAACTTAATGAGATCCTGATTCAAAATAAAAAATAAAATAGGGATAGGGTGTGGCTCAGAGGTGAAACACACCTGGGTTCAATCCCCAGCACCACACACACACACACACACACACACACACACACACACACACACCAGCAGCAACTATTTGCTCACCTGTCTGCCCACCTTTCTACAGGTTAGGACACAGAGAGGGTGGTGGCAAGGGGGTTTTGAGCATGTGAATGAAGAGGCTGTCTTAAAGGTGGAGGAGCAATAAGATAGAAAGTACTGGGGTTACTGTATGGCATCCTGAACCAAACTTGCTACAAACCTTAGACTATTGACTACCCACATACTTCTGCCTGCTAGGAGAAAATGATTGACTTTGATCTTATTTGAGGTACTCTACTTTTGGATTTTGTTAGAGCAGATATACCTACTCCCTAGGAACAGGGGTAACTATGGTCTGCTCCAGTCAGATCATTTAAGACCTTGTAGACTGCATTAACAATTCTAGGCTTGATCCTAAGGGCAATGGGTTTTTGTTTTTATTTGTATTGGGTATTGAACCCAAGGGCATTCTACCTCCAAGCTACACCTCTAGACTTTTTCTTTTTTTTGGAAACAGGGTCTGGGTAGACTGTTGAGAATCTTACTAAGTTGCCAAGGCCAGCCTTGAACCTGTGATTCCCCCTGTCTCAGCCTCCCAAGTACTGGGATTACAAGTATGTGCTGGCAGGCAATGGGTTTTTGATACATCTTTTTTCTTTTCTTTTCCTTTCTTTCTTTCCCTATTCTTTTCTTTGTGTGGTACTGGGGATTGAACCCAGAGGAATTCTACTTCTGAGTGACACCATCAACTCTTTAAAAAATTTTTTATTTTAAAACAAGATCTCACTAAGTTGTGGAGTGCCTCACTAAGTAGCTGAGGCTGGCTGTGAACCCTCAATCCTCCTGTCTCAGCCTCCCAAGTACTGAGTTTACAAGTGTGTGCCACCATACCTGGCTTGATACATTTTTAAGTCTTGCACACAATGTTTGTTGTAAAAAGAACTGTGTACAAGAACTGAGTTGCTGAGCTACTTTGATATATCTTTAAGAAAAGTAGCATCATTGGTACATTTGTCCCCTAGGTTTAGTTAGAATGATTTGGTTAAAAGAAAGTTTTCCCCAGAACCACAAAAAGAAAAAAAAAATCATTATTCTCACAAAATACAAAATTGTAGATTTCTAATCAGTAAAAGCAGAATGAGAAGGTCATATATTCTCTTTAGACTCTTGTTTAAACTACTATTCTTTTGAGTTTCTCTATATTGGAAGTAGATTTCTTGTTTTACTCCAATCTGGCAATCACATAGAGTTTGAGTGGAAAGTAGGATTAGGCTGAAAATTCCTTGGAGGAAGGAATGATTAGTGAGTCTCACTACATGACCAAAAACAGCACTTAGAGCCACAAAGACTTGAAAGGTTAAGTCTTGAAAAAGCTCCCCATCATATGTGCAACCACATTACTTTCTTGGTTAAACAACAAACTGAATTCATGTGTTTTTTTTTTATTTTTTTGGAGGTGGTAGAGGAGGAATAGAAGCAACAACATCTTTGCAAAATTCCATGTCAAGTTAGTGCATGAAAATCAAACAGTAAACAGTTTTCCTATTCCGGTTCTCAAGGCATTTGTTTTTCTAGACACATACACGTGGTAATGCAGCTAGGTGGTCTAGGTTGGAATTTCAGTTATTATTATCCAAATAAAACACTCCTTTCCCAGAAATCAGCTGACTCTGTACTAACTGTTCTTTCAGAGCCTGGAAAGACTGTTCTGGGAACCTGAGCCTTGTCATGAGTACCTCCACTGTCTTTTCTTCTCAGGGCTTCTGGAGCAAACAGGAGCCTCGCTAATGGAGCCTCCCAACGCAAAATTCCTAGCTCTTTAGCGCCTAATTTCCCGTCAATTCATCGGTATCTCTCCCAACCTACTTTAAAATAAAGACTACATAAAATGTCTTTCCCTTTCTTCTAGCCAGGTCACGCTAATTTTTTACTAAAATACCTATACTTTCCTTATAAATAAGCTTCTTAGTCCAGCGAGGTGGTGTAAACCTATAATTCTAGTACTCAGGAGGCTGAAGCAGGAGCATTGCAGGTTCAAGGCCAGCCTCAGCAACTTAGCAAGAACTTCAGTAATTTAGCAAGAACTTGTTTCAAAATAACAAAGACTTGGGGTATAGCTTGGAGGTAGAATGCTCCTGGGTTCAATGCCCAGTACCAAATCAATCAATAAATAAAATAAGCTGCTTAGTCCAGCACAGTGGTTCATGTCTGTAATCCCAGTACTTAGGAGGCTGAGACAGAGGATCATAGGTTTGAGATCATTGAATGGAACTTAGTGAGACCCTGTTTCAGAATAAAAAATAAAATAGGTCTGGGGTATAGCTAAGAGGTAGAGCACTCTTGGGTTCAATCCCCAGTACTACAAAATAAATACGTAAACAAACAAACAAATTAATTAATAACTAGCTAGCTAGCTAGCTAGCAAGTAAGATTCTTCCTGTAGAACAGTGTTCCTCAACCAGGGGTGATTCTCCCTCCCCTCCCTCCCCTCCTCAGGGGGTATTAGCAATGCCTAGGGACATTTTTGTTGTTATTAGTAGGAGGTACTACTAGCATCCATTGGAGTAGAGGCCTGGGTGAGGCTAAGCATCTGACAGTGCCCAACCCCCCACAACAAAGAGCTACCCAGCCCAGAATGCCAGAAGTGCCAATATGGAGAAACCCAGCCTCAGAGAGATGTGAAATTGTACTGTTTTCCAAATTAATTGGCTATCATACATACCTTGGATTTCATTCAGTAGCAGTGTTTGGAAACAAAATTTATCCCTTAGATTATAGTTGCCATATTTAACAAATTAGAGTACAGGAAGCCCAGTTAACTTTGAAGTTTTTACTCATACAAAAAAAAATGTATCTGTTATTCATATGAAATTCAAATTTAACTGGGCATCTTGTATTTTATCTGGCAATCCTACCTTAGATGGAGACATTTGCCTTAGTTTCTCACTTTTATATCTTAAAACTTATGGAAGTGATTACTTTTATATTTTAAAACTCAGAACCACTTTTAAATCTCAATTTAAACCACGGATGTTAGTTGGAAGATGCTCAGTGCCCTCCCCCATGTTAATGTGGTATATTAAACAAACTAGCACGGCCTTAGAACAAAACAAGTTTCTTCTTTGAAATATATACCAATTTGACTTTTTTTTTTTTTAATACCGATGCAATGTGTTAATAAAAATTTTAATGCTCTTTTGCTCTGCTAGGGATTGCTCACATTTATTCTGGACCAAGACCCAGTTTGCTATCAGATCTTACTCCAAATACCTAAATCAGGGCTTTTTTTTTTTTTTTTCAGGAGCATCTATTCTCTTCTTCACTCTGCAACTAAAATGAAGTAGCTACTATTTGAGAAGAATATGAACAATTGATACTGACAAGCTCAGAAAAAAATTCAGCATTGCACCCATGTCACCAGAAGAACAGTAACAATAACCCCCCCCCAAATAATATTTCATAAAGACATGTGGTATGTGTGTGAGCCCAGCACTGGGGGCCATAAAACCTGCATTCTGCTGAGGCTCTGCCACCAGCTCATGCCCGGCCACTCCCTGATTCTCTGGGCTTCAGTTTCATTCACAACTTGGGCCCCTACGGCAGATGGACCCCAAGACCTACATCAGTTGACAGGGCTCAGGCTTTGAGGTAGCAATGAGTGAGAAGCAGGACTTGGGTGGTAGTCAAGTCTGGTAGCTCAGACATATGTGATGGCTGTTAGTGGGAATGCCTGCTTCTAAGGGGGCTAGCCTGGAACACCAGCCACCTGGCTTCACAGTGCAGACTAGTTCCCAGAGGCACAGGGATGTCCTGCCACCAAGCTCCACTTGTACTGGCTTCAGGCAACACAAGGGCTGTCCCTTTTAAGGCCTGCAGATTGTAGTTGGGCATGGCTGGGACAAGTAGGATCTGACACTAAGTATTAGAGAGGTGGAGAAAATTACTACCATAAAATCAGTTTAGCCTATTTTAGCCATGGTATTATCTATATTTATTTAAAAAAATAAGCTTAACTACTCCCTGAGATTATTCAGTCATACATGGTCAAGTCTGGTTTTGCACATATTTGTGGGCTGCAGAGTTATATATGGATGAGGTTGACCATCCCTTAGCTTTATCCTGTTGTTCCTTGGGCATCATCCACTGTACCTTCTGTCTGATCCTTCTGGGATGCTGATGATCTTGGCCTTATATTCTCGAGTGTAAGCTCCCCAGGGGAAGGAATTTTCATCTATTTTGGTCATTTATGCACCACAGGGATCCAGAAAGGTAACTGGCACATAGCCAGTGCACAGTAATGCTCACTGTATGAATGAATGCCATGGCCCTTTATCCTAAGCCAGCTCTTGCAGTTATAATGACACTCCTTTCTTGTTTCTTCCTGTCTTGGATATTTCCACTATATAGGCTTTACCAGCAGAGCACTGTTGAAGTCTATTAATGAGAAATGTCCAATCTGACTGTCAGTGGCAAAAGAATCCCAGGGAAGAAGTCTAGTGCAAACAGAACTATAAAGCAAAGGAGAGCTGACCAACCTGGGGATATAAAACCTGATGATGTTTTATAGCTCTGAGGGAAAAATAAGTTTCTCCCTTCTTCTTCCTCTTCTTTTTTTTAATGGAAACCATTACTTTCCAGGGAAACAAAAATACATGCTTTATTTGAAAAACAATGCCACAGACAAAACAGATACTCATGCACAGTGTTCCAGGTTATAAACATCTCAAACATGCATCATTTTTCTGGAGTCTCATAGGGCCCCACCAGCCAGGAATAAGAGGCACCAGTGTTTCTCTTTACATAAAACAGAAAACTAAGACTTGACGAGGGTAAGTGAACTGCTCAGGCCAATACAAGGCAGAAACTGGCCTGACTTCAGTGCTCTAGAATACACAGTGACTGCTCATTCCCCGTGCCACATTCTCTGTACAAAGTTTAAGAGGCTTTAGCTGGGTGTGGTGGTGTGCAACAGTAATCCCAGTGCTTGAGAGGCTGGGACAGGAAGATCACAGGTTCAAGGTCAGCCTCTGCAGCTTAGCAAGATTCTGTTTCAAATTAAAAAATAAAACAGGCTGGGAGTGTGGCTCAGAGGTAGAATGCTCCTGAGTTCAATCCGCAGTACAAAAAGAAAGAAAGGAAAAAGGAAAAAGATGCTTTATGGTTTAGGTATATTAAAATACATTAAGAATGACTTAATTTATTCACAAAGCATTTGGGTCTGGTAAATTAAATGTAAAGGATAGCCAATTTAGGTAACTTCAAATTTGCTAATTAAATTAACCTTTAATTATACTTTAAAAAATTTACACATAGTACTAAAAGCTGCTAATTTTTAAGAACTACAATCTATCTTTTTTTTTGCCAGCATATGGAAAGCTGGGAATATTACTATAAAAATGAAGATATTTGCAATGTTTTTTAGATATTCTATTTAGTGGCAATGAGGCACTAAAGTAAATATTCACAAATGGAGCTAAAAAATAGAGCAAGAAAAACCCACCCTGTCCCAAAGTATATAAGGTGCAACTTTTCCAAGTGAATCTTGTCTAATTACTGCCATTTCCTGAGATTGCATTATAATCTGAATTTTTCAATTATTTACTAATTTTTTTTTTGTTTGCAATAGTTTCAGAATGCTAAAAGTTCCAGCTTTGTCCTAATGGACACACACTTCTCTCACCTTTCATCTGTTTGTTCATTTCTAGACTTTTCTGAATTTCTAAATCAAACCCACAGATCACAGTGGAGGGCAGACTATAGCAGATGAGAAGCAATCAGGGTCCAACGCAACATCCTGCAAAGCTCTGTGCTGGCAGAACTCAGATCTGCATCTCTGGAATGAACATTAAGAGAAGTTCCATGTCACCAACATGTGGAAGTGCCTGCTGGGGAGGCAGAGAGTCCTGACCTCCGAGGCCAATTAAATACAGTGTTGATTCCCTTATGGAAGCTGAACAATTTCCTTTGCTCATCGTAGTCCATTTGCTGTTGTTGTAACAAGATACCATAGAGTGGATAATTCATAAGTTTTCGGAAGCAGGTTAGTTAGCTCACAGTTCTGGAGGCTGGGAAGTGCAAGGACATAGTGGTGGTATCTGGTGAGGGCCTTTCCTGCTGCGCCATAACATTGCAGAAGGTGAAACAGCAAGAAGTGAGCTAGAGGGACAGGTTGGTTTATAACAATTCACCCCCCCCCCCCCCCCCTTTTTTTGGTACTAGAGATTGAACTCAGGGGCATACCTCTGAGCCACACCCCAGCTCTATTTATTTGTTTGTTTGCTTATTTATTTATTTATTTATTTATTCATTCATTTTTGGTACTGAGGATTAAACCCAGAGGCATTCTACCTCCTAGCTACCCCCATCCCTTTTCACTTTTTATTTTGAAAGTTTTGCTAAGTTTGCTTGAAAGTATGATCTTCCCATCTCAGCCTCCCAAATACTAGGATTACAAGCATGTACTACCAAGCCTGGCTAACAGTCTGCTCTTGAGGCAACTAATTGAGCTCTGAGATAATGACATTTTTCCTTTCCTACAACCTAGCCCATGACCCAAACCCCTCTCACTAGGCCCCCACCGCTCAAGCCTACTGCATCAGGAATCATGCTTCCAACACATGAATTCTGAGGAACAAACATGAAACCATAGCAGCATCTTAGATGTCACTCTTAAATGGAGAATCTAAACATTTTCCATTTTCTCTATATGGAGAAAAATATAAAATCTTAAAGCAATTCTGAATGACACTTCAGAAAACTCAGGTCACAATTGCCACTTAGCTATCATAGCTTAGGGCTCAGTTCCCTTGTGAAAGCTACCCACCACACATGGAAAGGGAGGTAACCAACTAAAAGATTTTTAAAGCCCTTTCAGCTGTAAAATTCAGTGCCCTTCATTTCTGTCTCTCTGGATCTGATTTGTCTAGGTCGCCTTAGGGCGCTCACCAGTGTGAATGACCCTCACCTTCCTCACAGTCATGCATCTCCCTGCATTCCACTGCACTTCCAAATCAGGGAGAAGCAGGCCTGGATAGGAACATTTCAAACCCATACTGCATGAAGAGCGTCTCCAGGCTCTCTCAGCAGTCTGTTTCTATGATAAATACCAGATGCTATAGAGGAAGATGAACTACGCTGGCAACTTGCATGTAAATTATAGTAAATTATACAGTGATGGCAGAAGTGGGGTCTGTAGGGATGTGTGATTCCATTTTGAACTTGGCTAAAACATCTGCTTCTGTCTCCGAAGGGGAGTAGCTAGGAGTTGCTTCAGGTTCATTCATACATGTATAATTGTTATTTTTCCTTTTTTCTTGAGGGAATTGTAGTTGCTGCCTTTTCTTTCTTTTTTCTGTTGGAAGAACTGCTTGAAATTGGCTGAAGCTATTTTGTGGCGGGGTTGTAGGAAGAGAATGCTATAGGAGCTGCTTGGGCCTCATGGTTGGTGGGAAATGGTCAGAGAGCTACTCAATATGGGCAGGCAGTAATTGATAGGACCCTTAGTGCTCACAAATGACATGATGTGACCTCTAGCTAGGTTTATACCCATCCCTTCTCCTCCGTTTCTCTTTTCCTACTTACTTTTATTCCTCTTATCCTCTCCCCTCTTAACTCTTGTTCACTCTCTCCTTTCCCCAAATATCACCCGAATCTCTAATTCTTGCTTCCAAGTAATGAAATGTTTATTATGTGTAGGCATACAAAAGGGTATAAGGCATAATTCAACAAACATTCATTCTTACTACTTAGCTAAGAAATTCATTATTGCAAAATCTGAAGCCCCTTTTCTATATCCCTCTCCAGATACTATCCACCCCTTCTCCATTCTTCATCCCAGGAGTTAACCACAATATTTAACTTGCCACCTGCCTACCTGCTAGCTAGACCTTAATATGGAACTTCAAGGAAACAAATTTATTTTTACTGAATATATTCCCTGTTCTTATCATAATTACAGCATTTAATTACTCTGTGTGTGTGTGTGTGTGTGTGTGTGTGTGTGTGTGTGTGTGTGTGTGTGTTATACTAGGGATTGAACCCAGGGATATTCTACCTTTCAGCTACACTTCCCACCCCATTTATTTTATTGTTTTGTTTGTTGGCACTGGGGCTTGAACCCAAGGGCAGTCTACCTCCAAGCTATACCTTTAGCCCTATTTTATTTTTTATTTTGAAACAGGGTCTCACTAAATTGCTGAGGCTGGCCTTAAGCCTGCAATCCTCCTGTCTCAGTCTCCTAACTACTGGTATAACAGGTGTGCACTGGCTTCAATTACATTTTTAAAGAGAAAGATGAAATGGAGTTTTTCAAATGAACTTTCTTTGAAATCATAATTCTCCCACCTGCTTCCACTATAGATGTATGTGCTAGTTGGGTTTCCTACCACCATTAAGCTAATTTTATTTACCCTTAATGTTGTTACATTTTGTGCTTGGGATTTCCTTTAGGTTTTCTCCTTCTGGAGTTTCCTCAACTGTCCAATGTTTCTCTCCTATTTTCAAATATAGCACTCATCCCAGTGACTTTTACTGCTTGGACAATTTGTTCTTGAATATAAAATGCTCTCTGCTGTACACCGAGTGATTATGGTTGACTTTCTCTGCACCCTTTCTATTTGAGTGATTTGGTGAGGCGGCTGAATGCTGCCCATATAAGGATGCCACATAGGTCCATTGAGAGGGGCTTCCCAACCCTCCGGAGGCAGCGTGACTGTAACAAGGCCGAGGGCATGGTCCCTGGTCCCCTGTTACTCTTTGGGAAATGCTAATGGTTTAGGGGCAGCAGAGTCATTCTTAACAACTAGGCTTTCCTGACATCCAGTGAGGAGATGTCAGTCATTGGTGCTGGAACCAGGAGAGACCTTTGCTCTCATCAGGCTCTGCAGATGTGCTTCAGTAGAGGTGCCCTTGAGGTGGTCTGGCCTCAGATTCATGAATAACTCTGCAGCTACTAAAGGCATTGCCTAGATGTCCAAAGAACAGAGGGCCTGCTGTGGAGTGCTCCCAAGAGTAAGCCCAGTCTTAGATGACCGTTTGCTATCTTATTATTGATAATAGTTAAGAACAATTAGAATACATGGTATTAGGTATGATTATGGGAATAAAAATTGTTTTTCCATAGACTTAAAGTTCAAAGAATATTGATAGTAGGGTAAAACACTGGCTTTTAAAAATTCTGTTAATATATTCTCTCAATTAGTATTATTCTTTTTCCTCTTATAATGTGATTTATTTACATCATGGTAAATACCTTTCAGGAATGTTTATAAAGTAGATACGACTTAGTGTAAAAATTACAAGCTTTGGAGACAAATGGAACTGGGCAAAAAATTCTCCTGCAATCACTTTTCAAAGCAAGATATTTACCCTTGGTGTCTCCAAGTCTGGATTCCTTAGAATGGCTAAATGGGCCTCTGATTGTCTGTAGTCTTATTTCTACTGCTCACTTTACTCTCTTGAAATGCTGAGTTACACATAGTTTCCAGGCCACAGTGTACTTACTCTCTAGTCTTGTCTATACTTAAGCAATTGTGACTGCCTCTAACTCCTCCCCTGGTACACTTTGTCCAGGAGGTGACCCTACTTCTTCCTCAGCCCTTTGCAGACTGACAAATAAGCCCTCCTATATAATCCCATGACAACCCAAATTTATCCATTGTATTATCCATGTATTCTGCTCTCCAAGCAGAATGGATATTATATGTTTATTCCCCACCCCCATTATATACCAGTCACTAATAACAGCTACATCTTATGTGTGTGTGTTACTAAGCCTAGGGCACTCTACCATTGAGCGACATTCTCAGCCATTTTATTTTTTATTTTGAGACAAAGTCTTTCTAAGTTTCCCAGGCTCATCTTGAACTTATGATCCTCCTCTCTGAGCCTCCCAAGTAGCTAGGATTACAGGCATGTGCTGCTGTGCTGGGTTAGAGATACATCTTATTAACCTTGGTATCACAGGTGCCAAGGTGTTTGTCGGATTAAAAGTAACATATCTGGAATTTTTCTTTGGCTCAGGAAGCCTTTACAACAATTTCTGCCCTGTATAACTTACTCCACCCTGCACCACACACTTGTGAAGCATGACATCTAGATATTCATTAGTAGTTCCATATCATTCCATGCTGGAAAATCACTGCTTTGGTCTGAATTTACTCACGCTCCTGCTTTCCTTTTTGTTTTTAGTGTTACGGTTGGTCATGGATGAGTTCAAGGCCATTGTATTATCCATGCCAATGAAGACGGAAAAAGGCATATAAATTATGATTACTCACATAATAATTTTATTATCCTATATCTATGATGGGAAGCAGAGGTGGGAGGGGGAGGCTGTAACAGAAGGCATGCATGACACATTGGGAAGCCAAAGGATGGATATGCCTTGTAAAGGGAGGGGTCAGAAAAAGGAGGAAGGTTCTGGTTGCTGAGTAGAAGTAGGAAGAAGATGCAATGGAGAGAACACAGACATCAGAGGAAGCCTCTACAGGGGGGTGGTGGACTTCTGTGCTAAGAAGCAGAGAGTGATTTTGAGACACTGGAAATAGAAGCAAAAGTTCTGCTCTTTTAATAGTTGAATGTGTTTTGTATTTATCAACTATATGCATTTATTATGTGCTTGCTAGATTCCATGGGGAATATAAGACTTAGCTCCTGTATTTGCATGGAAAAACTGGGGTGCAAACTTTATTATTATTATTATTATTATTATTATTATTATTATTATTATTATTATTTGCAGTGCTGGGGATTAAACCTAGGGCATCACACATGCTAGGCAAACACTCTTCCTCCAAGTTATATCTACCTCCAAACTATTCATTTTTAAATCTTGAGACAGGGTCTCTCACTAAGCCAGGCTGGCTTTGAAATTGTGACTCTCCTGCCTCAGCATCCTGAGTAGCTAGGGTTACAAGCCAGGGTGCAAACTTTAAAGTGGGCAGTCATATGATCTGAGTAAATGTAGTAATACAAATTAATAATTCACAAGTGTTTTCATACAGAGGCATTTTGTCAAAAGTTAACTCATATGCAATTCTCCCATAGAGCTATGCAGTATACCTCTTAGTTTGATTCTAATGTTATCTCAGGATGAATGAATATGGGAAGCAAAAAGGTTTCAAGAGCTGTGGATAAATTTTATACCCACTAGATTATGTCCTTTCCTCATCCTAAGACACTTCTATTACTCACTTTACCCAACTAATATGATTTTGTATAGATAGATGTTTATATATGGACTATTTTCCTTATCTAGATTTTAAAATGGCACAATGTCACAAGGCAGAGCTTATTTGTTCTTCGTTATTAAAGATAGGCAATTAATCTGGAAAAGCAATAAAGATCCCTAAAAACTTAGCTATACCACTCAATGATTTAAGTTCTAGAAATAATTAAGATCATTTTACATTTTAACTTTTTATACATTACAGAAAATGTGAACATATCTATAACTTTTTAATTATCACCATAAAAAGATGAGTCATATGAATTTACTATTTTTACCCCTAGTAAATTTGACTAATTTAATAGAGGAAATATATATATATATATATATATATATATATATATATATATATGTGGAATAGTTTTATACTTTTTTATACAGTGCTTTTTTTTCCTTAAAGAAAACTCTGACATATTTCTTCAGCCAAATAGAGAATGTTGGAAGATTTGTAGGACATAATGAGGATTCCAATTATCTCCAAGGTTCACTGAATCCCAGTTGTGCTAGTCAGCTTTTCATCTCTGTGATCAAAATACCTGGTAAAAACAACTTAAAGGAGGAAAGGTTTATTTGGGTCCCTGGCTTCAGAGGTTTCAGTCCACAGTTGTCTGGCTCCATTCCTCTGGGCCTGTGATGAGGCTGAACATCATGGGGAAGGGTAAGCTGGTGGAGAAAAGCTGCTCAGCACATGACAGCCAGGAAGCAAAGAGGGACGGAGGACGTGACTAGGGTAACATACAGTGCCCAAGGGCACATGCCCATGACCTACTTCTTTCACCCATGCCCCACCTGCCTACAATTTCCACCTCTTCCTAGTAGTCCATTACAACTATTAACCCATTCAGTGGATTAATCCACTGATAAGGTTAGAACCCTCATGACTGAAATACTTCCCCAAAGTCCTACCACTGGACCTTGCTGCATCAGGGACTGAGCCTTCAGCACATGAACTTTTAGGAGACACTCCAGATACAAACCATCATCTCAGTGGTGTAAGGAAGTTTAGCTGGTACTGAGATCATGCCCTGGAGAGCATCCTTACTCCCAGATGTCCATCCTTATTTGTTGCTATTGATTCTGGAGAGCCATGTGGTCAGCTGTACATAGCTCAGCATCACTCTGGGGGAAAACAAAACAAAAAACATGTAAGTGGCATGAGCTCGCTGATGAAAAGACATAAACCCTCAAATCAGTTTGGTAAATGCCTAGGAGGATAGTTGCTAGATTGTAGGGTCTTTAATTTCCTAGGGCTGCTTAAATAAATTACCACAAACTGGGTGACTTAAAATAATAGAAGTTGATTCTCTTTTAGTTCTGGAGACTAGAAGTCTGAAAACAAGTTGTCAGCAGGGCCATGCTCCTTCTGAAGGCTGCAGGAAAGAATCCTTCCTTGACTCTTCCTAGCTCCTGGCAATTTCCAGCAACCCTTAGTATTCCTTGGCTTGTGAGTGCATTACTCCAATCTGCCTCCATTTCACAGGACATCTTCCTGCTCTGTGGGTCTTCTATCTATCTCTGTATATCTATGTTTCTTTTTTCTTATAAGGACAATAGTTGTTGGATTTGGGGTCCATCCTAATCCAGTATGATCTCATCTTAACTTGATTACATCTGCAAAGACCTAATAAGGTCACATTCGCAAGTATTAGAGTAGGATTTCAGCATAGTCTTTTGGGGGTGGGGGTAGGGGGAGGAAACAATTCAACCCACAATATGTAGTAAGACAATGTATAGATTTGAAGAAACTGTCAAATTTTCTTGCAAAGTTTTGCATTCCCACCAACGATGACTGAGAATTCCTTTTCCTCTACATCCTTCCAAAGCAGTTCATGCTGTTTCTTTTTTATTTAATTGATTTACTTATTTATTTTGGATTTTAGCTATTCTAATAGGTGTGTCATGGTATCTCATTGTTGTTCTAATTTGCCATTCTCTAATGACAAAGGATACTTAGCCTATTTCATACACTCATTTCCATCTATATGGCTCATATCTGTTCATATCTTTTTCCTGTGTTTAAATTGAGGATTTTTGTCTTCTTGTTGCTGTCATTTGACTAAGTGTCCCCGCTACAAGGCCCATATGTTGGAGTCCTGGTCCCTAAGACTTTGTGGCACTGTGTGGGGAAGTGGAACACCTTTAAAAGGTGGGGCCTAGTTGGAAGTTTTCCAGTCATATTGAGGTATGCCCTGGAAGTGTATACTGGATGTGGGGGACTGGGGTTTGGCTCAGTGCAAGCGGAGCACACACAAGATCCTGGGTTTTATCTCCCATACACACACTCTCTCACTCTTTCCTTCTCAGCAGCTACAAGGTGAGTAGGTTGCAGCTCCATGCACTCCTGCCATGACCCAATCAATGCCTTGCTACAGACTCACAGCAACAGGGCCAGTTGACCATGGACGGAAGCCTCCAAAACTATAAGCCAAAATAAACTTTTCTTTTTCTAAAGTTGATTATCTCAAGTGTTTTATTATAGTAATGGAAAGCTAACACACTTGTTGAATTTTAAGAGTTCTTTGAATATTTTGGACATAAGTCCTTTAATAGATATGCATTTTCCATTTTTTTTCTCCTAGTCTGTGGTTTAGCTTTTCATTTTCTTAATAGGATACATTGCATTTTAACTATAACTCAGTTATATATTTTTCTTTGAGACTTCTTTTTTGACTCATTAATTATTTAGGAGTATGTTGTTTAATTTCCAAGTGTTTAGAGTTTTAACCTTTGTCTTTCTTTTATTGATTTCTAGTTTGATTCCAGTATGATTGAAGAATATATTCTGTAAGATTTCCTTAAATTATTTTTTTGGTGAGGTTTTCTTTATGACTCAGAATAGTCTACCTTAGGAAAATTAGCTCTTGGCTACATGGGCTCTTGGAAAGATTGTGTGTTCTGCTCTTGTTGGGTGGAGCATTTTATAAATGTCAATTAGATCCAGTTGTTTAATTCATTTATAACTGCTTATTTTCTGTCTAGCAGTTCTGTCAGTTGCTAGAATTGGATGTAACTATAACTGTAATTGTGGACTTGTCTATTCCTTTTGTCAGTTCTATTGGCTTTTGCCTCATGTATTTTGAAGCACTTATGTTTGGTGCACATATCTAGGATTGAACTGACCCATTTTTCATTATGTGATGTCCTTCTTGTCCCTAGGAACTGTCTTTGCGCTGAAGTCTATTTTATCCAATATTAAGATATCCAGTTATTGGGTAACTTTTTAAATGTTTTTTACAATCAAGCTACCTGTGTCATTATATTTTAAGTAAATTTCTTATGGATAGCCTATATTTAACTTTGTTTTTTATCTTTTATGTGTGTGTGTGTGTGTGTGTGTGTGTTACTGAGGATTGAACCCGGGGGCATTCTAACTCCGAACTACACTCCCAGCTCTATTTTTTATTCTTTTTATTTTGAAACAGGGTCTCACTAAGTTGCAGAGGGCCTCAATAAGTAGCTGAGACTGGCTGTGAACCCGAATCCTCCAGTCTCAGCCTTCCAAGTACTGGGATTACAAGCGTGTCCAGCTCATTCTATATCTTTTAAATGGTGTTTTTTTTTTTTAAGGACCATTTACATTTAGAGTAACGATTGATATTTTGGAGTTTGAGTCTATTTTGTGATTTGTTCTCTATTTTCTGCTAAGCATTACCCTCTATCTCTCACACACATATACCTTCTTATGGGTTAAACTTTTAAAAAACTCTATTTTGATTCATTTGATATTCATGAATACATCATTTTTATAGTTTTCTTAGAAGTTGCTCTCAATGTTACTATATATATATATATATATATATATATATATATATATATATGCATGCCTCATAATGGTCTACTGGTATATGTTTCGTCACTTTCAGTGAGGTGTAGAAAACTTTTTAAATTTTATTTGGGGTCTACTTTTCTCCTCCCTTTAAGTATTATTATTCCAATTCCTCAACATAAGTTGAACACCACATCAGATGATGATATTATCATTTTTGTTGCATTTAATTTTGTTTAATACAGAAGACAGACAGAAAGTTCACTATGCTGGAGGAGAAAAACAGATCCCTTGCAATATATATCATTGCCCAATAGCCTTAACATAGCTATCAAATGGCTGAACAAACCCCAAACCCTATTTATGCTTCTAGGCAACAAAGTTCTTTTGGAGGAAGCCACATGACTGTACAAACATAGCTAGGTTAGGGTTGACTGAACCCCTGGCCTGCTAAAACTACAAATTCCACCTTTCAATTCCTAAAGCCCATCCCTTATCATTTTAAGGGCCAAATTTAAGGGTTACTAAAATTTAGGTATTCACATAAGACTTCTAATATAATTGGTAAAATGTAAATTGATCTTGTTATACTCTGAAGCTAATCTTATTTTTATTTTTTTAAAAAGTTGAATGAATATTTAAATAATATGTTTGAAGGCACCTCATTACTAGTCTGCCAGTGGCACTCACTTGACTGAGCTCTTTTAGACTAGTTTATATATGACTCTGAGCACTGTCAGCAAAGCTCTCATTCACCGTTAATTCCCTAGCATATTCTATAAATGCTTCGCTCTTTAAGCCCCAATCTCTTTCTCTCAGGCTCCTTTGAGTTGTTTTCTAAGGTAATAGGAAAAATTTGAGCTAACTCAGCACCCCATGCTCCCCTTGAAACTTCCCCCTGGTGAGAGAGAGCCTGGCTCTCTCTCATTTTCAATGCCAGTCTCACTGCTCAAGTTCCAAACTCGGCCCCTGGACTCTCAGGATTACATTCCTTCTAGTATCTCCTTTTTCTTCTCTGGAGCCTTTCAGGCTTTTGCTCAGTAATGACCAATTTTGTCTTCACCTATATGTAGTCTCACCCTATCATCTCTTCCAAAAACCCTATCTTGAATTTTCTAATCTTGCCAGATTTTACTCTTTCCTTTATCTGTCATATCCCCCATCATCCCATACCTGGGGCTCTTTATTCCCTTTTTCTCAGTAACCCCTTGCATTTTGATTTCTAACAACCTCCTCTATGCAAAGTGCTCAGTGCTGAGTGACCTTCTAGTGATAACCAGAGCATCTCCCTCACTTCATTTTCCCACCATACTTTTGCTCCATTTAGTATAGTTTATGGGTTCTTAAAATTCCTCCTCCTATGAGGCCTATGAAATAATAGTATTCTGCTGTAGTCCTCGAGTATGAAAACCCTTAACATTGCATGTAGATGTTTGCTCTTTTTCTGCCTTAGCATCACATTCTTATGTTTTCCAATTCTGATTCTTGTTAGTCAATCAACACCCCTCCTGATAAGTCTCTAGCATTCTATAAATTCAGCATTGATTTACTTGTCTTCATATTTCTTGCCCATAGCCACTCATTCCCATTTCTTTCTTCTTCTTTTTTTTTTTTCTTCTGAGAAAAAGAGAGAGAGAGAGAGAGAGAGAAAGAGAGAGAGAGAGAGAGAGAGAGAGAGAGAGAGTGTGTGTGTGTGTGTGTGTGTGTGTGTATGTGTGTGTAGTTAGGGATTGAACCAGGGGCCTCCTACCTCCAAGCTATACTCTCAGGGCTATTTTATTTTTTTTTTATTTTGAAACAAGTTTTCACTAAATTGCTGAGGGCCTTGCTAAGTTGTTGAGGTTGACTTAAAACCTGTAATCTGAGCCGGGTGTGGTGGCGCATGCTTGTAGTCCCAGCATTTGAGAGGCTGAGACCGGAGGATCCAGGTTTGCGGCCAGCCTCAGCTACCTAGTGAGGCCCTCTGCAACTTAGTGAGACCCTGTTTCAAAATAAAGAATAAAAAATAGGGCTGGGGGTATAGCTCGGAGGTAGAATTCCCCTGAGTTCAATCCCCAGTACTGCAAAAACAAACCAAAAAACCCTGTAATCCTCCTTAGTCTCCGAAGTACTGGGATTACTGGTACGCGCCACCATGCCTAGCAGCCATTCCCATTTCTATGCCTTCGTTCATGCAGCTTAGTCCATGTGGACTACTTTCCTCTGTGGCAATCCAAATCCAGTTTACTCATGCTTCAAGTTCATATAGCATCCTATCTTTTTCACTAGTCCTTTGCCAACCATGTCTAAAATCACATTGGACTTGTCATCTTGGCAGGATGATGCTTCCTAACACTCTCTAGTTATCTCAAATGTATAGTACTTGTTTCGTCAATGATTCCTCTGAAAGTGTGAATATATGTACTCCATGACAGCCCTGTGGTCATTATGCACACAGAAATTGTTTAATAAACTAGTTTAATGGCTTAATGCTAAATGGGTGTTACTTAGAATTTCTATATCTGAAAACAAAGACTCTTAGAGTTGTAAGGGACATTCCACTCTTCAGTTTACCTTTCCCATAAGGGGTCATACCATACAATCACTTGCCACAAATCTTTTGTCTTTGCCAACGGCTCTATTTCACAGATTCTTAATCACTCAGAAAAAAGATATTAACAGAATGCATACCGTGGTTTCTAAGTTAAGAAACCCATGAGGTATAGCAAATGGATACCAAGGTCAGGTCCCCTGAGTTCAGCAGACCATCACTAGACAAAGCCATTTTAGTGTCCAGTTTTTAAAAAATAAGATTTCTTTTTCAGGGAAAACATTGTCTGGAATACTCATTATAAAGCTGTGATTCAGGCCATCCCACACATACATGAATGTTTTGCACAGCGCATCCTTCCTGGTAAGAATCTGAAATTATGATTTTGATGAACTCTGAACAATACTCTTTAGCAGCCAGGAAAAGGCACAGGAGCCAAGTACCCATACCAGGCATAATTTCTGAAGGTTTCAGCTTTCTGTGTGGTTCTCTGGAACAGTATTCATCCTGGTTGTGCAATCAGCTTTGCCAAGGTTTTAAAATCAATCTAGCAGATATAGACTCTCAAGAGGAATTATAGCAATAAAAGATTGCTATTAACTAGGCACAAATAAACCTATGTGTAAGGATTCTTTCATCAGATGCAATGAAATGCTATTTTCTGTCTTAATTCAACATTGAGAGAAGAGATTTAATTTCTCTTTAATGCAAATGAAATCATCCTATAGAAAAGCAGCAGTAAGGGAGAAGGCCAGGCTGAGTAATTATATGTCCACAAAGAATGTTTCTCCACAGCCTCCTCCCACCTCCCTCACTATGAAGGGGACTCAGGGAATCTACATTCTTTTTGTATGATTATTTCGAATGCCTAATTGTAGTATGCAGACTCTCAGCTTTATGACTTGGGATTTTAATGCTCAAAACAGGAAGTTTCATTACTTGAATCTGAAAGTTGGATTACCTTCTTTATACTTAGAAGACTGAACAGACAGCCTCCATCCACTGATTCCACATAGCATGCACTGTCCCTCCTTTGTGTTTCTGTAGTATTTTATTTACACCCCTTCATGATGGTTTTATTTATTATATATGGCTGTGTGTATGTCTTCTTTGAAGACTATAAACTTCTGAGGCTAAAATTCATGACTTATATATTTCTGTATTCTCCCAGAGGCTCACAGTGTCTTGGGCATAGTGCCTGTTCAATAAATGCGTTGTTACTTAGTTTTAACCATATGTATGCTAAGTATTCCCTAGTTAGTATTGTTTTAATGGACTCTCATCTGTGACATATCTTTTCCTTCCCATTTCTGAGAACTCTTGCTTTTGAAACATGAAAAAAAAAAAAAAAACTTTAGCAAATTGGCACTATAATTTAGATGGCTATATAAACAGTATGGTAGTGCCTAGCAAATATTTGCTGAATAGCAATTTTATGAAAATTTACAGATGTTTCTTTTGAGTTTTCAGTTGTTCAAAGGGGCCCAACCATCCGAATGGGACACAGAAGAGGAAAGAATTCAGAGGCATAATGGTAGGGTGTCCCAGAAAGACTACTGTGCCATTTAGAAAAAAAGACCTAGCACCCAAGTCCTAACTCTGGAAGCAAGTAAATAAGTCTGAATTATGACATTTCAAAGCCTGTTTTTCCTCCTTAATAGTTTTCCTGAGAAATTGCAGGTTTAATGTTCAAGAAACATTCCATGACCAGGAGGCCCCACAGACATGACTGACTACATGATTTGTAGGGCTTAGTCCAAAATAGAAATGCAGGGTTCCTTGGTAAAAAAAAAAAAAAGATTTCAAGACAGTCACAGCAAAGCCTTACCTAAGTGAGGAACCCCTCTGAGCACAAGGCCTTCTTAACTCCACTGGTCCTGTCATGGATCAGCACGATAACTTTTGTTCTGTTCTACCTCAGTCCCACACCTATGAAGCCAGCCCTGTTCTGTCCTCAAAGAACTTCTGAACAGTGGAAGGCAAAAGCTCTCCAACTAAGGATAGAAACTACAGCTCAAAGAATATACAAGAAGCCGGAGGAACCAAGAAGCAGCCCCTATCCTTGTAAAGTCAACCCAAGGAAGGTGAAAATTAAGCTCATTTCCGAAGGGGCAGCGGAACAGAGATGAAAGATATTCCAGATAGGAGTAGCAGTGAAGTAGGCAGAGTTCACCTGTTAAATCTGAAGACTAGAGTGACAATGCTGGAACAAGGGAACATTAGGATGACAACTGAGATTGACAATGAAAAGGCAGGCCGAGGCCCAGTATATGTGGGAAAGAACAGAACAAACTAAGTGTCTACTGTGTGCCAGTCCCCTCCCCCCGCGCCCCCATTTTATACATGTCCCAGTTTTGCAAATAAACTCCTTATGTTACAAACAGGTTGAGGCCTAGCAAATAGCCTTCAAGGGGCTTGGCGCTGAGGCAGCCAATAAATATTTGAGATACGACAGGCAGATCTGATTTCAGGCCCAGGATGCCTACTAGGTCACAGACCTAAGTGTGCTTTTAACTCCCCCCAGGGCCAATTTCCGCTTCTCTCCAGAACCCCAAATTACCCTTCCCGCGCCTCGTCCCGCCCCCGCGTTTCCACGTGCCGGAAAGTGGGCGACCCAAGTACTTCCGGGTAGCAGAGGTCGGCCCGGGCAAGATGGCGGCCCCCTTGGAGCTAAGTTGCTGGGGAGGCGGCTGGGGGCTCCCTTCGGTGCACAGCGAGTCCCTGGTGGTGATGGTGAGGCCGCCTGGCGGGCCCGGGCGCGGGCGGCAGGGCGGGGCCGGAGGCAGCAGGCCGGTCGGTGCGATTCGCGCGGCGTGCGGGACGGCCGGCGCTGCTCGCTGCAGCCTCGGGCTCGCTTCGGTCCACCACGCGCGACTGGCCTGTGACCCGGCGGTGGCCTGGCCAGAGCTTCGTGGCTTCTCCGGTGGGCTCTGAGGTTTCTTAGACTTGCAAAGCTATCTGGGCAGTAGAATGAAAGCCCGCTCCGCATCCCCGAGACATTTTGGGGAACCAGATCCTTGGTAGTCGGGTCGCTTGAGTGTCAGGCCGGCGCTTTCTGCCTCTGGGGGAGGGGACTGTGAAGTATAGCTGCTCTGCAGATGTGCATTACATACTTAGTCTAAAATGTTTTATTGCAAACTCTGTTTCAGGCTTATGCCAAATTTTCTGGTGCACCCTTGAAAGTCAATGTCATAGATAACACCTGGAGAGGTTCAAGAGGTACAGTGTAAACTTTTAGACAACCCCTTCTGCCCTTTAAAAAAAAGAAAAAAGAAAAAAAAAGTTTTCCCTCTGTTTCATTAAAAGCCGTGAAGCATATACCTTAGAGTACCTTGGTGCTTTAGTTTCTTCTTACCACGACTTTGGCTGTGTGCTGCTCGTGGTTTGATCATTCTGAGTAATAACCCAAAGTGCAAGCCAAATCAGTGGAAATTACGAGAAATGAAAATGCTCTCTAGAATTGCTTTTTTGTGAAATTGCAAAAAATAAGATGCGCTTACTATTTTTCCCCCTCCAAATGTGCAATTGGTATAGATTTTTTTAGGGTATTGGAATCTCTTCAGAAGAAATTACAATGTTTCCTTTTATATAAACTGTTTTTTGATTATAGGTGATGTGCCAGTTTTGACAACTGAAGACAACATTGTTTCTCAGCCTGCAAAAATACTAAACTTTTTAAGAAAACAGGTGGGCAGCCCGTTTAAAGAAGCAGAATATTGATTCTTGCATGTTACTTTCCCAAAAAATACATTGTTAGGTGTAAAGTTCTTTTTTTTTTTTTTTTTTTTAACTCATTAGATAATTGAATAACCAGGGTTTGACAAAAAATAGACTTGAGAATCACTGCTGCAAAGCATGAGTTTTACTATGATTTGAAAGTCATATGGTGAGGTCTAGACAGTGTATATTTTCATGCATATTGCTTGGATTATATTGAAATTTATATATAAGAATATTCAAATTAGTTCCACAGTTATACTTACAAATAACATTGTCAATTTAGTCACATAGTTGCTGAGCTCTCTGAGTTCCTACCAAATAGCAACTATTTATTTTATTTTTTTAAAAAAGCACTTAATAGCAGTAGTTAAATGCTTTATAAAAGTGTATCCAAAATATGTGAACATGTAAATATTTATGTATTGTATCCAGAATGTTCAAACATGTAAAGATATATTCAGTGCTGAAGTTATCATTGGTTTTGCCAGTACTTTAAAAAAAAAATTCTGTTAATACAATTTGAAACTTTTCTAAATTGGTAGGTTTCCTTTCTTTTTTCATGGAAGAAAATGCAACCCATTGGAGTTTTTTCCTTTTTGTTAAAAATAAATAATAATTACTTTTATTTGTTAACTTTGTACTGCTCTTAATTAACAAAAGTAATACTCATTTACTGTATGCATAATGTGGTGCTGAGAGCCTTTTGTGCATTAAATGACAATTTTCACTGGGTTTGTATTTCTCTTTTTTCCTCTTAATATCATGTTGCCATTTGTAAGGAAGAATAGGAATCCTAGTTTGTTTAGCTTCACTGTCCTTGGGATCCTCTTTGACCTCTGAGGTTCTTTGGTTTTGTTTATTAATAGAAATATAATGCTGATTATGGGCTCTCAGCAAAACAAGGGGCAGATACACTGGCTTACATTGCTCTCCTCGAAGAGAAGCTTCTCCCTGCTGTGGTGAGCATTTGTGAATTTTATAGTATTTTAGTGACTTAATTGAAAATGTAGTTTGTTTAGAAGGAAAATAATGAAAATGGCTTAAGAGAGGGAATTTCATTTATGTATTAATCTTAATTCTTTATTATCACCATGTAACTGGATTCTATTAGACATTCAACTAGTGTGTGGTACATTAAAATGAAAGATAATGTCATTTTGGAAATACAAATTCTTTTTGGAAATAAAAATCTTTTGTTTTATGTATAGAAGGGGTTGAGCTGTAATACATTCATTTAGCACTTATTTACTGAGCACCTGCTATGGGCTAGGCCTAGCTCTAGGGCTCCGGATATAGCAAAAACATATGCATCTTGTTTTATCCTGAGCTATTTTAGCTGGAAAAATTATAGGAAATCACTTTATAACAAGATATTTATGAAAAACTCTCACATTGATTAAGTGATCTTTCTTTTACTAAAAGAATATCCTTGGGATGCTTTTTGTCTCTTTTGCAGCTTCACACATTCTGGGTTGAGAGTGACAACTACTTTACTGTGACAAAGCCATGGTTTGCCTCTCGAATTCCTTTTCCCCTGAGTTTGATTCTGCCGGGGAAGATGTCTAGGGGAGCACTGAATAGGATTCTCCTGACCAGGGGAGAGCCTCCCCTCTACCACATCCAAGAAGTAGAAGCACAGGTATGGTCTGAGTTACTCTCCAAGCAAGGGCTGTCCAGGGGAGGGGTAGAGAAGAGAGCACAGGTGCGCTTACCTAGAGATGACTGCCTCAAAAGCAGTTTTAGTCCCTCTTTCCTATTTTTGAGATCTAATTTCCTCCTTATTAGATATACAGAGATGCCAAGGAATGCCTAAATCTTCTGTCAAACAGATTGGGAACATCACAGTTTTTCTTTGGAGATATGTGAGTACATGCCCTTAAAAATCATTTTGATATTTTATGCACATATATTCACTAAGTAGTTGTTTAAAGCTAGGCCTCCTGTCTCCCCCACCCAAAGATGATTTTTTGCTTTAAAAAAAGACTTAATGGGTTTTTATTATAGGAAACCCTTTCTATCAGTGGTAATCTAACATTGGCTTCATATGCTGCATATTTGAATGTAAAATGTCGAAGATTGTTCCCACTCTGCCTCCAATATATTTAACACTTGTGAGTAAAAATGAGTCTGTAATTTACAACTTCATTTTCTTTTAAATAAAATAAATGGTTAGAGTATTTTTAAAAGTACTTAAAGGGTAAAACCCTATTTGCATAATTTTTCTAAACTAAAGTGGGCAGGAACGTTTAAAACACTTTATTGTCTTTCAGACTTGACAATTATATTTGAAAAAATTTAAATATAATCTCAAGTTAATATTTTCTTATGCGTTTTAAAAAATACTTTATTTTTCTAGGCCTTCTACCTTGGATGCCTATGTGTTTGGCTTTCTTGCACCTCTTTATAAAGTACGGTTTCCTAAAGTTCATTTACAAGAACATCTGAAGCAGCTCTCAAACCTGTGTCGCTTTTGTGATGAAATCCTAAATAGTTACTTTAGGCCTGGTCTTGGAGGTAAGCTGGCTCTTCTTCAGCTAATGGTTAATGTCTGTTTGCATAGAGAATTTGCATATTCTCCTGGGGATGCATAAGCAAAACTCATTACATATTTTAATTTAGAAAGGTGTGTGCGGTTTTTTTGTTTGTTTGTTTTTTGTTTTTTTTGTTTTTTGGCAGTACTGGGGATTGAACCCAGGGGCATTCTACCTCCGAGCTACACCCCCAACCCTATTTTTTTTTTCTTTATTTTGAAACAGGGTCTCTCTCACTAAGTTGTGGAGGGCCTCACTAAGTAGCTGAGGCTGGCTGCAAACTCAGATCCTCCTGCCTCAGTCTCCCAAGTACTGGGATTGCAAGTGTGCACCATCACGCCCAGCTCAATGTGTGCATTGTTTTTAAATATTGGTTTTTAGCACTTCAAAAAGTTGCATTTTTCCAATTTTATTCTCCTCTTGTGTTCTTATTTAAATAAAGACATTTGCTTTGTATTTGTTCCTCAGGATTTTATACATCTCTTGTCAATCTTTTTAAATTGTCCTTTTGAGTGGGTTATTTTCTTCTAAAAGATTAAAAGTATTGAGTCCCTGCTAAAAAGTAGTAAATATCCTAAAGCAAATAGGCAACTACTTTAAATGATCTTACCTGCTGTTTCTAGCATTTCCCTGGGTGAACAGAAATTAGTAGCAGATTGATTTTGGTGAGGAACATTCCTGTGATTCTACTACTTGAAAACTGGTTGCACCAGACTAGACGTATAGTAAGTAGAGAGCACCTATCATGTGGTTATAATTCTTTGTGAGTGTGGAGCCTTGTTCTTAAGTGATAAGGATTCTAAATTTGTATTAGAGATAGCTGAAATTGTCCTTTAAAGAAACAAAAGTTATAAAGATACCTGGCTGAGGCGGAAGCTTATTTTTTATGGTGGGTTATATTTCATAGGGTAGGGTTAGTAGATTGGGAGACATGAAGCTAAGTAATATTAAACCTTTTATTTTGGAGCAGTGGTTAGCAAACCTGCCTATACAGTAAATAAAAAGTCTTAGATTCTAGTCCAGACTTATTAAATTAGAATCTCCTAGGGATAGATCCCAGAAATCTGTATCTTTTAACATCTCTTTAAATAATTTGGGTACCTGATGTGTAACTGTTTGGAGGTCACTGCTTTTGAAAGCTATCCAAATAGTTGGGACCAAAAACCTATTGAAATGGATGAGGGAAAGGTACAACTTAAATTTCAGAAGGAAATAAGGACTGCTGTGGTTGTATTAATTACTGTGACTGGCTGTGTGTCAGTTGGCTCACAATATCTTCTCAGTGGACAAATTTTAGTGATTTTGTTTGGGGTTTGGTTTTGGAGCACTATTATTCCTCTTAACATTGCCTTTGAACCAGAATGGCTTTTCCCTTTGCTTTTTTTTTTGGAGGGTAGGGTGATTAGTAGGGTGGATAGACTGAACATCGTTTTAATCTAAACAGCTTTAAAAATTTCCTTTCTTTTATTTCTGTCTCGGCTTCTTAGGCATCTCTCCAGCTGGACAAGAAATGGTAGATGCAAATCTTCAGAAACTCACACAACTTGTAAATAAGGAATCCAACTTGATTGAAAAGGTCAAGTTTACTTCAATCATTACTTTATAGTAATTTAGTATTTTCTTTCTGCAGCCAATGTTGTAATTTGGGTCATGCATTTACTTTACCTGCTCAATTTTTTAACTGAAATATGCAAGCAGTTTAAATATGTTTTTACTAAAGTTGTATATAATACAGTGTTTTGAAGCTAGTAGTGGTCTGATGACTGTGAGGAAAGATTGGTTAAGGGTATTGGGCTTGCTTTTACCACACAATTTGTACTTATCAACCTAGGAAACCCAAAAGCTTGGCTTTAAAACAGAAACAAAAACAGTTCTTGCTTGCTTGTCTTTCTTTCTGTGTCCTAAAGCTTAATGTTTCTTGAGATTATTAAGCACCTGTGCTTATACTTTTTTATTAATAGCACTACAATGTTTCTTTCTTCCACATGAATTGTTAGTTTTTCTCCTTCCTGTCTCTCTCTTATTCTAAATGTAGTGTATAGTATTTCACCAGTGTAGGTATTTTGCCTCTTTGGGGTGTTCATTTTGTGAGAGAGGTATTGAGGAATTGGGTAATAAAACCAACAATGGAACTTTCAAGGATGTTTCTAATTGGAAAAATATTAAAGGATTGCTCATTTTGCCCCAAATGCCTGATAAACTTGCTTTTTTCTTGTATGAATGAATAATATACTTCATTCTTTCACCATCATGGAGACCTCATAACACTGCTAACAGATTTTGAGATCTCACAAGCATTGTAGCATGAGCTTCATATGGGCTATCTCATTTAAACCTCACAGAAGCTTTTTGTGCAGATACTATTATTGTCCCAAACTTATAGATGAAGATACTGAAGCTTTTCATTCAGGGAACTTGAACCCTAAACATGAGACTCCAGCATGAGATTTGCAGTTAAGTTATTCAGAGCTCATGAATGAGTTAAATGTCCATTACTAGGTAGGACTACTAGTAGGCTTATCACTGTCATTCTCTGAGATGACCTATTTCTTTTTGTAGTATTTCATATGTCATAATTTGAGAAGTGAATAAGACTGAATAGTAGAATTATAAGAGTTTATCATTATTGAAGTTTTGATAAGCTGAGTTAAAGCCTGATCTGACTCAATTCTTTGCTCAACCCAATAAATCTCGAGAGAAAAGATACATGAAGTATCAAATCTAGATAAAGGAAAGATCACTTTACTACATGAATGCTGTTTGGTATAATTTCTATTTTCTATATGTGGTGAATTCATAACAAATATGGAAAGGGAACTACAAAATACCTACATGTGCAGAAAGTAGAACCAGGAGGCCAACAAATCCTATCAGCCACCACTTTTCACAGTTTGGACAAAAAAATCTCTACTTTGAAAAAAGAAAGAATTATGTTTGAGGAACTTGGTTCCTACAAAAAAGAAAAAGCATCTTAACACAATTGATCTAAATAGTTCACTGGTAATACTTTTTCCATTGGAAATTGAAAAAGTTAATCTTTTATTCTCTTTCCTTTCCTGCAAATCCTGTGTACCTCTATCAAAATGGTTTCTCTGTGCTATATAATAGCACTTGAGAAGATAAGGGAGAATTTTGAATGTTCCACATATATACAAAACTAAAAAGCCTTGCTATCAAGTGGGTGATACAGTACTGTTTTCTGTTGGTTTTTATGTTTCTGAAGGCATCTGCTTTCAAGTCCTTTATGAAATTAAGCTGCTGATGAACTCAACAGTAGTACCTGAGTCTTATACTTTGTAGGGTGCCCTGATAAAAGGTGGTTTTCTGAGACCTGACTGAACCCTCAATAATCCCTACCTGAGTGTTTCAGGGATACTTACGTGCTTCTCTTTAGAGTGGGTCTGAAGTTCTTCGGTATTTTCTTAATGTGTTCCATATTAATTTGTTTCTCGGAGGCAGGTTTAGAACTGATCCAGTGTTTGGAATACCCCAGGATCAGATCTAAAGAATGCATCCTCCTTTTTGCCTTGTTTCCTAGCTTTCATGGGCTACACACTCTCCACTTAAAAGAGCTGGTCTTTTTGAGTAGAGGACAGGTCACTCATGTTACAATAGGAAGACTGGGTTCCAGTTTCTGACACTAGCTTTGTGAGGGGGAAATCTCTTAGCCCCTCTGAGCCTCATCTTGCTAATCTGTAAAATAGGAAAGGACTGTTTGCTTTTTCTTCACAGTGTGTTGGGAAGATCAAGTGTGATATTGTACATAAATATACTTTATGCTGTAGAGCTTTGTGTAATAGAATCATTACTTTACCCTTATTATTAGAAACCTCTTAAACTAAGTTATGCTGTGGTTAAGTTCAGTAGAATATTCATTTTGTAGAATTACTATGGTTCTGTAAAGGTATCAAGGATGAGCCACATTGCTTTTTACAGATATTGAGTCAGCTGGTATTTGAGGTATGACATTTAGAATTCTTGAGAGATTGTTTTTAAGAAAAAGGTTTCTTTAGCAGTCCCGGAAACATATGGTCCTGTGCTCTTCTCCTAGGGTGTAGTTGGGACAGGGAGGCCACAGTCCACACAAGTGGTGCCACAGCCTCGTCACATGTATTTTTTTGTACTCTCTGCAGATGGATGACAATCTTCGCCAAAGCCCTCAGCTTCCTCCTCGGAAACTGCCAACACTCAAACTGACTCCAGCAGAAGAAAGTAATTCCTTACAGCGGCTATCACCCTGACAGTTGGCATGTTTTGTTGTCAAAGTCATGATTGTTGTGGTAATCTCTTATCCCGAGTATGTGAGGGCAGAAAGAGAATGCCATGACTGGGTCTAAGGAAGACTCTAAAACAGAGGAACTTTCTATGGCATCTATATTTTTGAATTAGAGAGCTTGTATTCTAGCTTGGCAATGGTAGAATACAAATAAAGGTGAATGCTTAATGAACTTTATGGGCAGAGGGGAAATGCATTGTACTGTATATACAAAAATCTGCCTTAGTCTTGGCAGATTTTTGCCTTTGGTTCACATGTCGCTGACCAAATGCTGTAATTCTGTTCTGAATGTGCATTCCTAATTTATTCAAGTTAATTTATTCAATTTATTAACTTAGTTTTTTAGACCTGTCTGAATATATAATATGTGGCTCTTTGGCTGAGACCCTCTGTTTAGAAATCTGATGCCTGTTTTAGGAACTAGGAAAAATATAAATTATTTCAATAGAAAACCTTATATTTAACTTTAAAAACAATGAAGAATGAATGTGCTTTTTAATCTTGCTCTCATAAATCTAATCTTTTGGGGGTTTAGTACTACATACATAAATATTAAAGGTGTTTAGATGTAATATTCATCTGATGATGTACACTTCAATATAACATTAGTATTTGCTGCTATGTTCAATGTAGGCTAGCAAGGGCACTTTAAGTTTGTTGGTGCAAATGCAGCAGCTTTAGACCCATGTATTTGTAGTACATCTTTAATTCTGATTATCTCATTCTTGTGTTAATTCCAGGAGAACTGAATGGGTTGGTCACTATTTTAGGTTAGGCTGTAAAACATTAATGAAACTTGTCCAATTGTTAGACACTACTCAGGAGCAGCCTGCAGCCCAGGTAATAGAAAAACCTACTGTGCACCTGGTCTGAGTTCTTCATGCTTGACCCAGGCCAGTATTCTTTCATAAGAAGCATATCATGTCGTCACAAGGCTTCTGACAACCAATTATTTCCTTATATTTTAACTACAGTGGAAGGATCCAAAGGAATAATCAGAAATAGAAGCTTTTTAAGACTATTTTCTATTTATTGGTTGCTGAACTGTTCAAGGATTTGCTGTGTGGTAATTTTACTTATAATAGAAACTTGCTTATTTTAGTGGTTGAGGTGCTTCTGTTGTCCTAAAACCATTTCTGAGGTTTTAAAAATATAGGAACATGTTTTTGATTAGTGTCTTAAAGGATTACTCTGGTGCTCAGCAAATCTTACCAAGTCCTGCAAAAACCCATATGTTAAGAAAATAAGCTTTGTTGTCAAGAGACTCAGCTAATTTGGGCTGAGCGGAGCTCAGCTGTGTTTGACCCACATCTTCCCAATTTATTCTGTATTTAGGTAGCTATTTAAGTAGGAGTATTTAAGTCATTGTAAACATTTTTTTGTCTTGAAAGTTTTAACTAAGTGAGAAAAAAGGTAGTCTTCACAATCTTGTTTATCTGTCTGGATACATTTAGGAAAAGTGCCTAATGATTTTCACATTACTTCTGTGTGTGTGTATGTCTATGTTTCATTCATCTTCATGTTATTAGATTATAGCAATCTGAAATATGTATGAATATTTTATATTGAAAATCATGACCATGACACTTTATTGTCCTCCGGGATTGATGTATACTGGAGAAGGGTAGTTAGCACATTAATCAGACATCTGTTTATGCTTTAGTCAGGGTTAGTCATTTTCAATTATGATTTATAGTAAACCCTCCAAAAAACATTTGAAGTGGCTTACAATTGTAAAACAAATGTAAAACAGGATAATTATAATTAGTTTTGAAAAATAAAAGTCTTTTTTTTTTAAAGAACTCTATCAGCACTACTAGATTGTAAAATTGAATGGTGAATTTAACTTCAAGTTTCTCTATGAAGTCAAAAGATAATATTGAGTTAAATAAATTCTTTCAATAAAATTACTAATATCCCCAAGGAAGAAAAATGTGTTTAAATATTTATAAGAATGTGGAAGATCATGGTCTTATAATATACAGACTTCAACCCAGAAGTGTACTGTAATGTTTCATGTATTTAAATTTTAATCAAAAGTGGTCATTTTAGAATGACAAGCATATTTCCTTTTTAGTAGAGAAGATGACTATAAATAGACTTTGTTTGCTTTTTGGTCATCTCTGCTTTGAACTGCCTTTGCCATTATGCTTCCAGACTACTACATTCCCTAAGAGGTAGAATGTGATTTAGTGAGAATTTATATGTTGGGTTATTTAGTTGAACTTTCTTTGTGTAAACAAATTAGATGATAGAAAGTTACACCTGAACACAAAATAATTTAGGGATCAGACACACATATAGGAAACTTGGAAAGGGATAGTTTTGTAGATTGGACAGAGGGTCCATGATCACCCATTGGGATATGTTGTAGAAAAAATTTGAGTTTGCTGGAAAAATGGTTCCATAGCCTTAACAAAATACTGTGAACTGCTGTCTTTTGGAGGTGATGGTGGAGGATAATATGATAAAAGAGAGTATGTTTATAGGGTTTGTTTTTTTTTTTTTTGTCAGTAGTATAGGATTAGAAATACTGGTTAGATAATTTCAAGAAGAGGAAGATCTTCAATCAACAGACTCTCATTAATCATCCATAAAACAGATTACTTAAACAGCACTAAAGAAACTTGAGAAGGACATTAAGATGGTAATTTCTTCAAAAGTGTTTTTTGACCTCATAAAAGGTTAGCATTAACAAAATTTCAGTTTAGGTGTGCTTGAATTATTTTTTGATTAAGAACGGATTAAAAAATTTACAAAAGCAAGCATTTTTATTTCCATTTGTAATCTCTATCCACTTAATATTTTTAGATACATTGACACAAAGGAACAGGAAGGCTTATTTCAATCAGAGCAAAGTTAAAACTTCAGAAATCTGTAAAAATGGGAAAAACTAACATCAAAAGAGGTAGAAACTGATAACAGTGATAGAATCTTAGATGACCAATTTGTTCAGGTAGCTTCCTGTAATGAAAGTAGTATTTGAATTTGGCATTGTGTTTTCTTAGAGCCTTCTCCAAAAATATGCATTTTCCAGGTCTGTTAGACATTTTGGGAGTTTTTTTAAATAAGCTAACAATAGTCTTGACCCTTTAATAACCAAAACATAAATGCCTAGAGACAGGAAGCTGAGTGATAGGTATGGGATATCTCTGTTCTATTTTTGTTTTTGTAATGTTTTGTGAGTCTATACTTTAAAATCAGAGGTTTTTTAGAAAAGTAAATTCAGTAGAGTAAATTTATCATTTTCTACATAAACTATTATTTAAAACTTAATAATCTCAGCAGTGTTTAGTTCCAGACAAATAAATACATAATATAAATTAAATATGATTTTTATTTCATTCTTGAACTTAAAGAAAAAACTCAAGTTTGTAATCGATGCTTATCTAAAGAACTGCTTTGTCTTACCAAAAGAGAAAGAATAACCCCTTTTCCCTAGGATATCAAAATGTCTGAGTTTTATGTTTTTAATTACATAAATTTTCCTGTGATACATGGGTTCATGTTTGAGTATACAACGGTTTGAAAAGATCCTTTAGTCTCTTAATATGGTGTTCCTTTTTGCTTTGTATTTATTATCTAGATGCACAGTGTGACAAGGTATTCACTAAGACCAGCCCTTAATGAAGAAGGTGTGGCATGTCTGTGTGCTTTTGTTTTAAGCTCAAAGGGAGGTAGTAATTGATTTTGTCTTGGTTTGGTTATTTTTATAATTGAAATCTTGAGCAGAGCAACAGAGGTAATTTGGGATGTGATGTTGGTCTCTTGTATATGTTAGTGGTAAGAATAATTTTTTTTTTTGCCTTTTTTTGTTGTTCAGCTCTGAGGAATTTACATTTACTTTTTAATGTTTTTGTATTTCTTAGATTCTTACAAAATTTGTTATTACATGAAATCAAAGGTCAATAGGTTAGTAACCCCATTACCTAAAAGGCTTATTTAAAATTTCACTAGATTTTTCAAAGTGATAGTTTTCACAGAGCTATAAGGATGGAGGATTTTTTGTTTAATTTTGGCTTTAAGGGTTTGCAAAATAATTTAGCCTAGAAACTGTTGTTGGGATGTAGTGATTGCTAGAAGCCCAGGTTACCAGCCCTGGACTTACGTATATTGTGATTGAGGGAGAGGGATACTCTAGGAATTAAAAAGATACAAAAATTATTTTTTCCAGAAAAGTATGCCATGGATTACTGATGAGAATTAACATTCTCAAACAATGACATAATAGAAGGATAACTTTTAGTTGAGTGTAAGAGGAAATGTTGTAATAGATTATTCAAAGCAAAATAAACTAGTTTCTTTTAAAAAACAAAAGACAGGAAGATGTCTTTTTGTGCCCTCATTATTAATTTGAAATTTATACTATAAGATCTTAAAAACCATTAGTTTATCCGAGAAACAATTCCTAAAGGGGTGTTTTGGCAGAATACCTTGTTATGTGATAGAGGGTTCTGTGGCCCAAGTTTGGAAAGTGATGGGTTAGGTGAAATTGAATTGCTATAGGCTTTTCAGAACCTCTGATATGCTAATGTGCTCTTTCAATCTCCAAGCTTTGGAGATTTTCACATTTTATTTTATTTATTTATTTATTTATTTTTGTGGTACTGGGGATTGAACTCAGGGATGTTCTACCTTTGAGCTATACCCCCAGCCCTATTTTTTATTCTTTATTTTAAAACAGGGTCTCACTAAGTTGCGGAGTGCCTCACTAGGTAGCTGAAGCTGGCTGCAAACCCGGATCCTCCGGTCTCAGCCTCCCAAATGCTGGGATTACAAGCGTGAGCCACCACACCTGGCTTCACATTCTATTTTATAATTGAAGATGGTCTAAACAAAGAGTGTGTGGATTTCCTAGGAGAGAGTTCATAGTTTCCATTAAGCACCTCTATTTTATACACCATTTCCCTAATTTATTTGAATGTGGATTTTTTTTCAAAGTAGATGTTTTGTAGGATTTGTGTTCTGAGATACACACTTAGGAAAATGTTACCCTAGAGTGTTTTTGATGGTTTATCCTCACTACAGAGCTTTCTTAATGTTGGATATCCCTCTAGGGATGGTTAGTGGGAAGGGACAGGTAAGGACTCCCATGGACCTTGGAGTGGAGAGTGGGGTGGCTGCAGGTGTAGATAGGCTGCTATTTAGGTACATGCAAGGCCCCTGGACAGCCTAGCCCTTTCTTCTAGAACCCAGGTTAGCCCAGAACAGCTAGACGGGTCTGAACTGGTGTTTTCAGAGGACAAAGGAATTCTTAGGCATTCATGAGATAGAAGGAACTGACTTGTAATTCCAGAACAATTTCCCAAACTTTTTGTGGCTATGCTTTAAAAGTGCCAAAAAAGGCAATGGGATTTGTTTTAGATGTGTGTGTATATGTGTGTGTGTATATGTGTGTGTGTGTGTGTGTGTGTGTGTGTGTGTGTATGTGTACAGTCGCTTCCATGACAAGGCAAAGGAACTTAATATTTTCAAGGTTTATTCTATTACAGAAGATGTAGTCTAAACAAGAATTGTGTGTATGTGTGTGCATACGTGTGCCCACATTTTCTAGGAAGTAAGTTCACGGTTTTCATTAAATTTTCAGCAAATTCTACATCCTAAAAACTGTAAACCTTCCTAGGCCTCCAAATGTGAGAGGGTTAACCAAATATGTTATATTTTATTTCAAAGTATAAAACCAGATCACTAAGGAGGTTTATGACTGTTACTTTGTTTGCTTGTTGCAATATATGCAGTTGTATGTTTGGAACTCTGTGTTTGGATGTGTATTTGAAAAAAGCTTGCTTTGGGCTTTAGTTGTATCATGGTAAGCATCTAGCCACATGAAAAGCAGTTGGATCTCTGTTCTGATTCTTCAGTTTCCCTCTTGCAGATTCAGAGAAATCCTTTTAATCATTTAGTTTACATATCCCAGATCCTTGGAAATAAAAAAACATGACTTGCCAGAGTTTGCGTCAGTCCTTAGCAAGGCATGCGCTGTGGAGAAGGTTGGCCTGGCCATTCGTTCTTCACACCATTGGCCGCTTCTCCTACATTGCTGGCATCTTTATCTCTTACAGATGGAAGGGTGTACTCAGGCTTTTAAGTTAAATGCTTAAAGATTAACGTTATTCCTCTTCTGACCCAATTTTTTATTTTGTAAAATAGGAAGTAATGTCTTTCCATTTTTCTATCCATCTTGAAGTGGAAATTTGAGGTGTTTGTAATATAACTTTAGCTTGCTGGATGACAGACAGTAAAAAAGATATGAAATATATACATATGCATATTGGTTTTGTCTAAGCCTATCTTTGAATGGTAGACATTTTAAACATCTGTTTTAGTGTGCAAATAAGCTCATTATAAAGTAAACAATCTTCAAGTAAGCAATGTTGGCTGTAATTTCAATATTCTATCCTTGCCTAGTACATATGCATATATATATTTGTATATTTTACTCAGACTATGTATAAATACCCAGAAGTGGTAATTATGATCAACGTTGTAAAGAGTTTATTCTGATAAATGAGAAACAAGATAATGTCAAAGTAGCTATTTTCTCAATAAAATCTCAAATCACTTGTTAATTCTTGATGCAACGTTATTGATTCTTTGAGGCAAATATCTTCATTGGTAAGAATGTTTTAGTGATTGCAATAGTTGCTAAGTGCTGGGATTGAGCTGAATCAAGGGTTCTTACATCCATTTCTTTTTGGTGGGGGAGAGGAGAGTATTTGGAATTGAACTCGGAGGAGTTCTACCTCTGAGCTATACCCTCAGCTCTTTTTATTTTGAAACAGAGTCTCACCAAGTTACTGAAGCTGGCCTTAAGCCTGCAATCCTCCTTTCTTGACCTCCCAAGCACTAGGATTACAGGTGTGCTGCATAGCGCCTGGCTTGACATCCATTCTTTCTAGGATGCACTGAGCCCACTTGCACTCTTAGCACCTCATGCTAGGGGAGGTTGGAGACTGCTCTCTTGGTCACTGGTATGTGTGCCCTCAGGTGCTCAAGCAACTTTTCAGAGCTATCGCTTCCCCAAACCTTCAGGGCTATCAGTTTCTTTAAGATTTTTCCTTCTGCCCACCCAGACAGTCCACTGATGTTTTATCTGATTGAATCGAAGACACACTAAGAAATAGAATGCAGTTTTAAGTAGGCAGGAAAATCATCATGTTTTTGCTGCTTTGTTAATGGGATAAAGTATAGAGAACCTTGTTATTTATAGCTGTTGGTTAACTAAAGGCAGATGTCTTAGCCACTAGGTTTGTTTTGTTTTTTTAATTGAGGCACAATTTTCATACAGTAAATTTCATAGATCTTCCAAGTAGAACTGTTCAGGTGTGTAAGTATTTCTCTCACACAAGAAGCTGGCTGCATCTTTGTTGGTACTTTTATCTCCAAAGAACACAAATCTTAATTTACAGGTGAGCTTTGGGTTTTAGATGAAAGGTTCTTGGGTGGATAGAGGTGGTTAGAAATGATCACCTGCTTTGAGGAGAGGCAGCTATTTGGGAGTCACAAAGCTGAGAACCATTCAACAAAGTTCAGAAATTTCAGTTCTTAGTTGATCACTTCAGAGGCTTGGCATTGTCTGAGACTGTGTTAGGTGCTCAAAAACTCCTGGGTGGGAGGGGATGTGGCCCAGCAGTAAAATGTTTGTCTGGCATGCTTGAGGCCTCAGGTTCAAACTCCAGGACCACAAACCAAACAGAACTCCTGGGTACCTATTTAGTGTGATGCCCTGATGGTAAGCTACAACACAGTGCTCTGTTTTTCCTTTGCCACAAATAGTGGCTATTGGCAGGAAAACTGAAGTTTTGCCATATCGTTATGTTAATATCCATTAGTGGAAGATGGAAGTAAAAGAGAGCCAGTGAGATCATGACGTTTGCAATAAATGGATAAGAGAACAAGAAGAAAATAGTGGCGAAGAAATGTCTAGGTTTGTCTCACTCGAGGCCATCTTGTAAGTTTCTAGTTGTAGAATTAAGGAAAAACTAGCCTCTTCTTGATCCAACAAGAGCTTGAGGAGAAACCATGAGGAACCATGGACTGTTTCTCCAGGTACATGAGTCAGCCTCCTGGAATGCTTTCGACATCTGTGATTAAGAAACGAAGACAGCTGTGCATCATCAAAGACATTTCTAAGTTCTAATGCAGCCAACTCGAGGCTCCAAAAATTGTGCTTTTCCAAGTGGGAGAGAAGCTATTATATTTATCCTGCTTTTTGGGTAAGAGAGTGGAAAGAACAGGGAAACTTTAACATTTACAAATACAATTAAGGATTGGTTCCTTAAATCCTAGTTTGGGGAAGGTGATTTTCTTGATAGTCCACATTTTTAAAAAATTCAGAAATCTCTTGGTATGGAAGAAAGCATGACCTTTTCCAAACATTGCATTTAAGACCAAACAGATTTCAGTTTTATTTTAAATGCAAAAGGCAAATGGACTTACTTGACGACTGTCAGATTATGCCCACTTTAAAATTTGTTGTTCCAGTTTTCTTCATGAAAAGGGAAATTGCCTTTTTAATCTAATGAACATAATTTACATTTTGTGTAGTATAAAGCATCCAATTCACTGGGTGACTACTGCTAAAATGGTTTACAAAATGATAAAGGGTGGAGCCAGGCGTGGTGATGCACACTGGTAATCCTAGTCCTTGAGAGGCTAAGACAGAAGAATCAGAAGTTCAAGGACAGCCCCAGCAACTTAGCAAGACTCTCAGCAACCTTTCAAGAATCTGTTTCAAAATAATACAGGGGTGAGGGTGTAGCTTGGAGGTAGAATGCCGCTGAGTTTAATCCCTAGCACCACACACATACACACGCACACAAAGAACAAGTTGTGCGTGGTGGCTTATACCTATAATCCCAGGTACTTGGGAAGCTGGGGCAAGAGGATCACAAGTTCAAGGTTAGCCCAGGCAACTTTAAGTTGTCTCAAAGTAAAATTATAAAGAGCTGACAGTGTAGCTCAGTGGTAGAGAGGTTGCCTAGCATATGTGAGGTCCTCAATCCCCAGCACCACAATCACAAAAAAACAAAGAAATAATCAAGGACTAAATGCATACACATACATGCACATGCATGTTAAGGAAATAATGCAGAAAATTTGATACTGAAAAAATTTGTGGCCTGCTGGGAATTTCAGTAAACTTAACCCGATCTTTGTAGTCTGGGAGCTCTCACATTCATGGCAAGATCAACACCCATCGCCTAGTCACTGTCAGATACCCACATAGTTAAACTACCATATTCCTACTCTGCTCCTTTACTCTCAGGGAGGAGGCTGTGTGTATGTGTATGTATGTGTGGGTTGGGGTAGGCACTGATGGAGTGCCTGTGATTTCTAGACGCTAGTTCATTATGAGGGGAATAGAAAGTTATGGAGAGTGCCCTAAAAGAGCTGAAAATATGAGAGAGATGTATGTAATTTCAATACAGTACCATTGTACTGTTTTGTGTTGCTATAACTCTTTTGCACTCAGGATATGTAATTTATGGAAGGAAGGAAGGATGGAAGGAAGGATTGATTAATTTAAGCTGGGCATAGTAGTACATGCCTGTAATCCCAGTACATGGGACACACAGGCAGGAGGTTTAAAGGTTTGGGGCCAGCCTTGGGAAACTTAGTGAGACCCTCTTTCAAAATTAAAATTAAAATAGGGTTGGGGTTGTAGCTCAGGGTAGATCGTCCCTGTTTCAACCCCAAAGCTGACAAAAACAAAAACAAAAAAACCCAGCCTCCCAAGTACTGGGATTATAGGTATGTACCACCATGCCCATCTTTTTTAAGAAATTTGTTTCTTACAGTCTGGATCCTGGGAAGTCCAAGATGGATGAGCCCACAATCAGCAAGGGCCTTTGTGCTGCTTCATTCCATAGTGGAAGGTAGAAGGGCAAGAGTGCAAATGAGAGGGGAAAGTGGCTGAATTTATACTTTTAATTAGCAACCCACTCCTGCAATAACACCTTTCTGTGATAACAGCATTACTTCATTCATGAGGCAGAGTTTTCGTGACCCAGAGACTTCTTACACTCCCACCTCTCACTCTGGGGACCAAGTTTCCAACTCATGAACTTTGGAGAACACATTCAAACCATAGCAAGTACCAATGACTTGCCATCCATGTTGTTTTTCTCTACTTCTCTCACAGAGGTGGTTTATAGATACTCCCTAAACACACAGAAGGCAAAGAGAAGTTCAGGTGCAGTTTTTAGTTTGGACAATGTGAGTCCCTGAGATCCCATGGCTGACAGCTGTAGGAACGTGGGAAATCCATGATTCCTTTGATTGGTTAGTTCATTTATTCTTGGGAGAAACTGGATCAAATTTAAAAGAACCCATCAAAAACTTAACAGGGAGGGAATTTACTATAGGAGATCTGCCTCACCCAATCCCTGCCTTCCTGGGCTCATTAGAGGAGCAGCCAGTGTGGCTGGGATGGAGCCATGGTGGAGGAATGCACACAGATGTGGCTGGTGGGTTAGTGGGGCCCCATCAGAGCATGGATTTCAGTTGCTGGATTTTGGGATGTGTTTGGAAATGAGTGGTGGAGATTTCATGGTCATAGTGAAGTCCTGAGAGTATTTAGCTGGCCAGATTGGGTAATGCTTCTGCCCAACAAAGAATTGTCCAAACCCAAATACTAATAGTCTGCTGCTGGGAGGTGCTGGAGACCTCCTAAGCCTTGGTCAGGGTTTACAGAACAGAAGCACATGATGAAACTGGGGATGATCTGCCAGCAGGCTTTGAAAACAGGGAGGAGACTGTGTGTATGTTTATGCAAGAGTGCCAGGTTGGAGAGTTTAGAAGAGCCAGCCATCTTGGTGGGAGAAATTGATCTTGTGATAAAAAGCAGAAGGTGAAGATAGGTCATCAAGGAATTACTCAGATATAATATAATTGGGGTTACGGAGCTGAAGATGAATGGGATATGGAAAGACAATGGGTTTGGGAATGAAAATGCTAAGCCTGAGACAATATATCAGATTGGTGATTTTGAGCAAGTTGTTTGACATTTAGTCCATATTGCTCCTTATTACAATGCAGTAGAATAACTAGATCTGAATGCATGAACATTTCTATGTATTTGGATTGTTTTAAACATCAACATTGATACCAATAGAAACAGTCCCATCCCACCTTTTCTAAAATCTCTGTTAACTTATTAGTATCTGTTTTTCCAGTCTTTTATATTCTGTTTATACACACACACACACACACACACACACACACACACACACACACACACACTCCTGCATATATCATAAGCTCAGAGTACATACTATTCTGTAATATATTTTTTCACTTGATATTCAGAAAATTCTCATATGACATTACACATTCTACCTAATTTTGAATGGCCTGTGCACTTTTATTCTATGAAGGTAGCATTGTTTTATTTCCCTTGTGCTGGACATTAAGGTTAGTTCCTCTGGTAATGGTCCTTGTTACATACTATCAAACTGTTTCTCAGGAATATTACAGGGACTTTATAGTCCCTGCAGCCCTAATTGGCATTATTTTTTCTCTTTATCAACTTGGTAGAGAGAAATAGTATTTTAATCATTTAGCATATATTTACTTGATAACTAATAAGGTTGACTATTTCTCCCATCTGTCTACTGTCCATTTGCATTTCATCTGCAGGTTGTTGCTATCATTTGGATGTTAAATGTCCCCAGGTGTGAAAGGCTTGGTTTTCAGGGTGGTGCTATTGGGAGGTGGTGGAACTTTTAGGAGGTGGAGCCTCATGGGAGGTCTTTAGGTCACTGGGGGTGTTCCCTTGAAGGGGATTGTGGGAACCTGGCCTCTCGTTCTCTTCTGCTTCCTGGCCATGAAGTAAGCAGTGTTGCTCTGCCCCGTGCTCTCACCCTGATGTGCTGCCTCACCATAGGCACAAAGTAGTAGGTCTAACAGATCATGGACTAAAACTCCAAAACCATGAGCCAAAATAAAACTTTTCCTGTTATAAGTTCATTATCTCGGGTATTTTGTTATAGTGGCAGAAAGCTGACTAGTACAGTTGTATATTCATATTTTACATCAAAGGCAAATTACTTCTGTTTTCTCAGTTGTGAGATGGAGTTTCAGTGGTGTCTAAGTGGGATAACATCCATTGCAGGGCTCAGAGCACAGAAGGGACTCAAAAAGTTTATGAGGACAGGGGAATAAAGAAGACTTGGAAGCATTTTGAGTATATCAGGAAAAAAGTTGGAAAAGTTGAATGCAAGAGCCAATGAATCAGCGGTGAGGAAGCTGGTGGTTTCCTCAAATACTTACTATTAGCATGAAAGTATTGGAATTCCTTTTTTTTGTGTGTGTGTGTGGTACTGGGAGTTGAACTCAGAGACATTCTTCCTCTGATTACCTCTGAGCCCTTTTAATTTTTTTTGTTTGTTTTGAAACAAGGTCTCACTAGATTGCTGAGAGTCTCACTAAGTTGCCGGAACTGATCTTGAAGCTGTGATCCTCCTGTCTCAGCTTCCCAAGTACTAGGATTATAGGCATGCACTGCCACACCTAATTGGAATCCTATTCTTAAAGATCTACTAAGAAACAATTTCATATCGACTGAAATGTCTAAACAATATGAAAAACCTTTATTCAAAACTGAAAAACTAGCCTTGAAAAATAGAGTGATTTTTTTTTGTAAGCTAAATATTTTAAGTATACTAGAAAAGATGACTAAAGGAATTAATTTTGTTATAAAGAGAATAATTTTTTAAAAATAATTCTGATTTTTCACATATTTAGATTTACCTAGATTGGGAGTGCATGTTCTATAATAATATAATCTTATAAAAATGGCAATAAGTTCTAGTAATCCAGAGAGGTGGTGCCTCTAACGAAGAGGGAATTGGTGTCAGGTCTTGTTTTATTCAACTTAAATTGTAGTCACAGGGGAGAAGGAGTCAGTCAGTGGTGTGTTAATGAGATTTGCAGATGGCTTTAAGTTGAGAGGTATTGTAAACAGCAGGAATGACTGAGGAATGATACAAGAGGATCTGGAAAGGTTAGGAACATGGACAGGAAATCAATGATTCAGCCTGGAGTGATGCAAGCCAATCCGACATCTGGGGCCAAATAAGAAAAAAATACAGATATGCCACGAGAGAGACAAACATGGAAAATCGTCATCTTGAAGGAGCTGGGAGGGGCACTAGAGGAAAATCAGAGTGAGGTGGGAGCAGGAACTCATGGCTGTTGAGTGCCAACTGTGTGCCCAGTACTTTCTATATTGATTTCTTTTTGACCAAGTTTAAGCAATGCAGTGCTGTGCAAGAAATAGGTTTTTTTAAAATTTTTAGGATCAATTATGCACAAGAGCTCAGTACTTAATGAAACCAGAGCTCAAACTCCCTCTAGTTGACCAGACTGTGTTAGAGTGTTATCAGTGCAGAGAGCAGTGTGGAAGTGGCCTGGATCTCCAGAGAAGCTCTCCAATAGGAGAGGATACTCGCCGCCACATACCTACCTGAGCATTCCTATCCAGCGAATGCTTCCAGGAATGCTTTGAGCAGCTTCCACTGGGTAACCTAGATGCCAGCAGCATGAGAGGACCCAGGAGTCCAATTTAGGGAAAATAAGACATGTGTCTCTTGATGGCTGCCCCACGAGGTGACCTGTTCCTTCCATTGTGCCCACCTTCCTCTCTCTTCCGAGGCCCTCATGTTAACCTCTAGAAACAGTGTTCCCATCCCTGTCCTTTGCTTGGGTTTCCTATGATCTCTTAATTCTTCTCTCTTGCTATAAAGTTCTGACGATCATTTGTGCTTCCTCTACATGTCAGTGAATGAAGATTTATTGGTGATATTGGCTTAATTTATGAATCTTTAATTTTTTTTTTAATGGAGCCAGTGCTTCTCATGTTTTCCATTACACGGGCTTGAAGAATTGGGTCACAGTGAGGATCACATGTGGATGAGGAGGAAGAAGACCAGATTAATCTAGGGAGGACACACCCTGCACAGGCACTATTGACTGCCTCCCTTTCTGCTCCTGAGGAGGGGACCGGAGCACTGGTGTGAAGAGTGGGGAGGAGTAGTGAGCTGGAAAAGGAGGCCTCACTCTGGTGGTTCCGGTTCCAGCTTGTAAGCTATGCTAAGGTTTTGGGTCAGAAGCCTGAAGCTGAAGATGTCACCTGTCCTCAGTAATTGCCTTGTTAAATATTTGTCTACTCAACAGCCCAGTGGATATGCTGAGTAATCACTTGTTATATAAAAGCCCCTTGTGGTTGAAGACTAAAGCAAGCATTCACTTATTCAATAACTATTTACCAAGTGCACCTGCATTCCAGGCTCCGTTGTTGGCACTGAAGATATATCAGTGAACACAACAAATGTCTCTGCCCTTGTGGTATTCACATCCCAGAAGCGGGAGACAGTTAATAATGAACCTAGTAAATGAGCAGATTGCATAATAGAGGAGAAAATGGTAAGTGCTATCGAAAAAGAAAAAGGAAAGCAGGAGAAGGGGGCTGGGATGCTGCGTTGGGGGGCCCACACTGCAGGATTGAATGTGGCAGGATGGTCATCATTGTGAAGATGGCATTTGAACGAAGACTTGAAGGAAGTGTGGATGCACTTGGTCTCCAGGGACTTGACACAAAGCATCCTAGACAGAGCCTGTCTGGCAGGTCTGAAAACCAGCAAGGAGCCCAAGGTCCCAGGAGCAGAGTGAGAGAAGGGGAGGGTAAAGGAGATGAGGTCAGGAAGCTGTGGGCGGGAGCAGACCCGTGAGTACTTGTAGGCATTCAGAAGGCTTTGGCTTTAACTCAGGCCTGTGGTAGTTTTGAGTAAATAAATGATGCTCTGATTTTTTTAAAAAGGATTGCTTGAGCTGTGGTGCTGAGGCTAGACAAGGGAGTGAGCAGGAAGCCACATTGAGACTAGATGACAGGAACCAAAAGATGATGAGCCAAGAGATGGTGGTGGCTCAGCTGGAAGGGGATGGTGGCTGAGGAAGTGGTAAGAGGAGATGGGATTGGGGGTGTGTTTTGCGTTTTGCCAGTCCTACCAGCAAGATTTCCTGGCTGATTAGATGTGGGTTGTAAGGGAAAGGGAAGGAAGATTACTTTGAGATTTTTGGCACGAGCACTGGCTTGATCAAGTGGCCACCAGCTAAGATGTGGGAAAGACTGTGAACAGAATAGCTTTGAGGAGAGAATGGAAATCTGTTTTGACATGTTCAGTTTGAGATGTCTATTCAACACCCAAGTGCAGATGTTGCATTAGCACTTGTGTACTAAAGGATCATCAAAATAAAGATGCAATTTAATGCCACGATACTAGATGAGATTATCACGGGTTGAAATTACAGAGAAAAGAAGTCTAAGAAGTAAGCTCTGGGGTATTCTGAACACTAGAGATCCTGGAGAAAACTGGCAAGGGAGACTGAGATCAACAAAAGAGGAAAATCAAAAGAATGTGCTGTCCTTGATACCAAATAAAGAATGTGCACTAAGAAAGGGGGAGTCATCAGCTGTGTCAAATGCAGTTGATGGGTCACATAAGATCACACTCGACCATTGGATTTAGCAAAATAGAGGTCATCCCAGACCTTGGAATACAGTTTTGTTTTCTTTTGGTACCAAGGATCAAATCTAGGGACATTCTACCTCTGAGTTAAACCCCCAGATCTTTTTATTTTGAATCAGGGTCTTGCTAAGTTGTGGGACTTGCTATGTTGCTCAGGTTGACCTTGAACCTGTTATGCTCTTGTCTCAGCCTCCCAAGTATTGGGATTACAAGTGCGCAGCACGCGCCTGGCTTGGAGCATAGTTTTTTGTTTGTTTTTTTCTGTGAACCTGTGATCCTCCTATCTCAATCTCCCAAGTTTTGATTGTATGTTTAGGGCATCAGCCTAATAGGAATTAAGTCCAAGAGAGACAATTGGGTAGAGTGGGAAGAAACAAACAAGTATGATCACTGTAAACAGCATGACAGGGCTGTGAATGGTATCTAGAGGTAAGGATGTTTTCTCCTGGGTCCTTGAGTTCCCACCCAGAAGGCAGCCTCCTCTTTATTTATGTATATTTATGTGGAGCTGGAAAGCAAGTCAGAGCAGAGCACTGTTGAGCTAGGTCATTAGAAAATCTTCCCCATTAATAGAGATCCAAATGGAGTTTAAAGAGCTGGTGATGGGATTTCTTATTTATTACAAAAATACTACCATTTGAAACATGGGCTTTTTCTCACAGTGATGACTACATTATTTTATTTTGTAAATAAGTCTTAGCATGTTAATATTTTAATACTGAATTAAACCAGATGATACAGAGACCAAGGCAGTCACCAGCATATTTTTTCTTTGTGAAGGATTTCAGCTACTGTAATTTAGATAATAGAATTTCTTCCCTCTACACAAGCCTGGGGCTCAGAGAACTGAGTGCACATGAAGTAAATCTGCATCTTTAGTCTTCTTTTGAGCTACTTAATGACTGTGTGCGTTCATCAGGAGACAGGAGAATATATTTGAAAATTAAAGGATTGCCACTATAGGAAGCGTTGAGAGTGTTTATGAAGCATAAGGATGTATTAGGAAAAATGTATAAATGTTTGAAAGGCAAAGACTAGTCAGAACACGCACCAGAAGCCTTGGTGGCGTCCTCTTTCTCTCCCTCCCTAGCCAGCTGATCTACCTAGTCCCGTCTGCTCCCTGCTAGGATCATTTCTCCAGTTGGAACACTTTGCCTCTGCCATGGCCCCAGCTTGCCTTTTCTATCCTGGGTCACTGCTGCAGATATGCTATTGGTTCCTAGCTTCTGGCTTTTCTCCTTTTCAATCCATTCTCCATGTTGCCCAAGAGTGACCATTCTTTTTCTTTTTTTAATTGGTGCATTGTAATTATACATCATAGTGAGGTTCAGAGTGACAGAAACATACATTTACACAGAATTTGTTATGTGTTTCCCTCTGGGTCTCTTCCCATATATAACATTGATACAGATAACTTCATGTATGAACAAAGGATTATTTGAATAGTTTCCTTCCTGCTATGGAGATCAGTATGGAGGTTGATTTAAAGATTGGGGATGGAGCCACCATATGACCCAGCCATACCACTTTTGGGGTTCTTCCCAAAGGAATTAAAGTCAGATTATTATAGGGATACATGCATTTCCATGTTTATGGAAGCACAATTCATTATCAACCTTTCTTGTGTGTGTGTGTGTGTGTGTGTGTGTGTGTGTGTGTGTGTGTATGTGTGTGTGTTACTGGGGATTGAACTCAGGGGCATTCTACCTCTGAGTTACACTTCCAGCCTGATTTTATTTTTTATTTTGAAACAAGATCTTGTTAAGTTGCTGAGGCTGGTCTTGAACCTCTGATTCTCCTGTCTTAGCCTCCCAAGTACTGTGATTACAAACTTGTACCACTGTGCCTGGCACATTAGTGACCTTCCTAAAATGCAAAATGATCATGCTTTACTATTTCTTACTACCCTTTAATGGTTCCTCATTGTTATCAAGTCCAAGTTCCTTTTTCGCAACTTGTAAGATATTTCATTCTCTGGTTCTAGTCTAGTCTAACTATGCCTCGCTTTCTGTTCTCACCAATGAAGATATAACCATGAAACCACTTTGATCTCCAAATACTCTAGACTTTCTTTTGAATCTTTGGATATAGTGGAACACACCTGTAATCCCAGTACTTGGGAGGCTGAGACAGGAAGACTGCAGTTTTGAGGTCAGCCTCAGCAACTCAGTGAGGCCCTCAGCAACTTAGTAAGACCTGATTTTAAAATAAAATAAAATGAGGCCAGAGGTGTAGCTCAGAAGTAAAAGCCTTTGAATTCAATCCCCAGTACCAAAAGAAAACAAACAAACAACCTCCCCCCTAAAAAACATTGAATGTATATACTCTAATGAGTAATAGGAGAAGCCACAAAATCAATTTAACAAGACCAAACAGAGGATTCAATTTTTAAGCTCCATTGAAGTAGAAACGGAAGGGTCAGCCTTTGTGTTAGTATTCCTTATGTTCATATTGTTCCAGATGTTTCTATTTCTGCTTGTTTAACGTGCATACACAATAGATGGGCACATAAGCCAGTTATTGGCTTCTCCTCTACTTGGCTTTGAGAACTCTCATAGATAGTCCTTGGCCCTGTTATTACACCTTACTCATTATGCAAACTTTCCCTTGCTTGTCTTTTCCATTCCCTGGGCTTTAAATGCTGCCTATATTTTGAAGTCTCAAAAATGGACACCTTTAGCTTAGGCATCTTGTCTGGGATTAGACTCCTATCCAAAGAGAGATGTTCAGGGATTGGCAGCAATTCCAGACTCAACTCTGGTCTTCATTTCACCCAAATCTCATTTTCGTCCCTCTCTTCATAAATATCCCCTCCATTACTCCACTGCTCAAGCCAGAGACCTGGACATTTACCTCTCCATTTCAATTTGTAAGAAAACCTACATGCAGGTGATATTTGAAATGTTTTATATATAGTAACTTGTTTAATCCTCAGAATAAATCTTCAAGGTATCTACTATTATTATCATCCACTTTGGAGAATGGAAACAAAGTCACAGCAAGGTGAAGTAATTTGCCCCAGGTCACCCAGCTTACTTATGGAATTGGGACTCACACTCAGACAATCAGGCTTCAGAGTTCACAAGGACCCAGCTCTTGCCCATGGCAGCGCCCACATGCAGCCTCTCAGAAGCGCTGTCAGTTCCATCTCGGAAAACATCCTGAACCCATCTACCTCTGTTCATCACCATTGCTGCCTTAGTGTTCTGCTGAGATCATCATGGTAATTCCTTGGAGATTCCAGTTCCACTCTGTCCTCCCAACTCTCCACTCCCAGTCACCCTTCCCAGAAAAACAGGTCCAAGCTTAAGTGCAGTTTTTGTTTGTTTGTTTTATTTTTTGTTTTCTGGGAAGCCTTCCTTGACTCCTGTATCTGAATCATATCCCCTCTCCCCAATTATCTTATCCATTGAACTATTTCTGTCTTCCTTATTAAATTTTGTAAGTGAAAATGTTGCATTTATGTATTTAGTGTTTAAAGTAAGCTCTACCAGAGCAGGGATTTTGACTTACTTTCTACTCTCTGGCACAGAGCTATGCACATAGTAGATACTTAGGGTGGATGGATGGGTGACTACCATTGAGTAAGAAATGACTGTGATTTTTATTTTATGTGTTAAAAGGAAAGTACAGTTCCACCTTTTATGATGGGCTAATTGGAAGAAGCTGTGTGAATTAGTAAATAATATGCCATGCATGTTAAAAAAAATAAAATACAGTTTGATTGTTTCAGTGAAGGATGTGACACAACTCTGCTAAGCATGCCACCCATTGCTTCTACTCCCCCTAGTCTCACATCCCTTCTAAGAAATCCCATCCCTTCTCTTGCACCCTGACCAACTCATTGGACCAGGGATGGACACTGATCCCAGTGGAGCAAATTCTCCGTGTGCAGAATTCAGAATCAGGACATTGAGAAACAGATATTTAAGGTAACTGCAATTCATCCATCCTTCAAATATTTTTTGAGCACCTAGAATAGATTGGTGACTGGGAATATAATGAACCAGACAGCTCTCCTGGAAGGCATTTACAGTTCACTGGAGAAAACTGATAAGCCGCTACTGCAAGTCAGCACATTGAGTGCTGTGTTGGGGGCGGTGCCAAGCACTGCAGGAACACACAGAGCGGAGGGCCTGATGCAGTCTTGGGAAGGCAGAAAAAAATTCCCAGGAGTGGTAATAGCCTAGCTGGAAAAAAGCTTAATAGACCCAGGAGGGAATAGAGGTAAGGGGGAGGGTATTCTATGCAGGAGGAGCAGAAAATGGAAACAATACATTCAGTCTGCTGTGCAGGTAGCAGGAAGAACATGCTCAGAGAGGAATGGGGTCTCCATCCTGAAGGCCTTTGTCACCCAGAGCAAGCTTGGACTTTCTCCTAAATGCAGTGAGAACTCGGAACAAGGCTTTGCCAAAGGAGTGACAGGTTCAGATTTTTACACTAAAAAGATTCTTGGGTCTCAGTGTGTTGAGCATATTAGAGGAGCATTATTTATCCATTAAGATACTGTTGTAAACATCTGGACAAGAAATGATGATGGCAGAAATAAATTGGTCACAGTAGGAAGAGACAGAATGCAGTAATATTTAGGATGGAGCTGGGGAAGGAAGGGGCTAAGGACAATGTCCAGGCTTAAGACTTAGACCAGCAATGGCAAGGGTGGGGTACTTACCTGCTGAGACAGGATGCACACAAGGGAGCTCAGGGAAGAAGTTGGGCTGGAGATATGAATGTACGCACACATTATCTGCAGTGAATTAATTTGAACCTTTGGAGTTGATAGTACCCAATGAGCTGTGGACAGTGAGAGAAGAAGGGGTACTCAGATGGAATCCTGAGAAACTCCACCATTAAAGTAGCCAGATGAGGAAGAAGAGCCTGCAAAAGAGTTGGAGAAGAGGTATCCAGAGAACAGTTGGAAACACAGGAAGAGTGATATAATGGAAATCAATGGATGAGATACTTTTTTAGAAGGATCTGACAAGTATCAGAGCTAGAACAAAGAGACCAAAGCAAGGACCACTTCAAATGTAATTAATTGCTTGCAGATATCCAACAGAAGTGAAAACTTCTCTTAAGTAACATTAATTAATTTTATTTACAGCATTTCATTTGCTTGTCTCAGGAATGCTAAGGTAAGCCTATCTCAACACTTGATGGATTCGTTCAGAGTAAAGTAGATTCGTAAGGGTTTTCTTTATTTGGTTTTCAAATGTTATCACATGTCAGTGCATGAAGTGCACTTGAATGTTAGAATTGAGAATGTGGAAAAAAGTAGACATAAGGAAAATTTATTTTAAGTGTTTTTTCAACGTTAAGGAAACATCTAACAACCCACTAAGTTTAGCATTTCATGTGTGTTTATGACCTGTCAAAAACTGCCAGAAATTTACTTGTGAGCAAGAAGAAAACGATGTGGCCTGTTTGTCATCTCTCAGAGCATCCAACTTCTGAAGGCCACTTTGCAACCAGAAAAGAACTTCCCTTCATCAGTGGACACATGTCAAAGAGGAGAAACATTAGTAATAGGATCCAGGCCATGTCATGTTCGTTAAACAATTAGCTGCTGATGCCAGCGGGTAATCGCTTTTTTCCATTTTATTTTCAACAGCTTGAATGTTCCTAAGAGGCTTACGTGGAATTGGCTCTGGTAGTTTAATCAGAATTTTAGTGTATTTTCAGTACTGGTAACATCCCTCCCACCCCCACCCCCTTACTTATTCTGTGCTATGGACTCTCTTGGGCCTGATTTGTGCTCCTTCTTTTGAATGTGTAGTCAATTTAATATACACAGTGGACATATTCTGGAAAAAAATGCAGAGCTTCTCAGCAGAGCCATTTTAAAGATTAGGTGTTGTTTAAAAACAAAGCCATACCATCCATCACAATTATGAGGCAGGAAATACAACAGTCTACAATGTTTAATTAGAACTTTTTTAAGGACTTTGTTTTCTCAGTGGTACAAGCACCGTAAGCTTTTCTGAAGATGATTTGAACTTTAAAGTCCTGGGAAAAGAATGATCAATGTTTACCCAATGCTTTCCATTGAAAACTGTTGTGTTGAATGATTATTGAAATGGAAAAGAACACACACGCTGAAGGCATCCATGGTCAAGGCCACCTGAGCTTGGGTCCAGGTGAGAAGGTCCAAGTCTAGTCAAATGTGAGGACCCAAGCGTGACCACAGCCTCTCTCCCCACCTTGTGTTAACCCCAGGGGTTCAAGGGTAGGGGAGGAAGGCCATGAATCTCAGCCCACAAACATGAGGTTTAAGAATCACTTTCTTTGTTTTGTATAACAACTTAATTTTTAATGCCAAGCTTTTATTTCTTTATGCTGGTAGGAAAAAAACAAAACAAAACAAAAATGGAACTGAAATGAAAACTGCATAACCCCATGTTCCCTAGGTATCCCCTCCTTGTGGTTATTGACGTTGGCAATTCTGGAGTTTGCTCACACGCTGCCACGGCCCCTGGGGTGGGGCCCACCTGGTCCTCGCTTTTCTGTCTACACCATTTATCTCTGGAACAGCTTTGCCCTTGCCCGGTGGCTTCCTCCTTGGTTCCAGGCACTCTCTGTGCTGTGGAGCCCCTGCTCCAAGTGTCTCTGCCAAGGACACCTGATGTTACTCTCTCAGGAAGTAGGGCTTGGCTCTGCTCCTGGAGTCCACAAATCCATCTCTCTGTCACTCTACCTTCATCTTCTGACAGCCAAACAGGATCTCTCTCTTGTTTGAGAAAATTATTTCCTTCCTTCCCTGCTTCCCTTTCTCCCTTCCTTTCCTCCTCCTCTTCCTCTTTGCCCTTTCGCTAAGGGTTTAGGCTTTTGTTTCCAAAGGTGGGGAGGGAAGTCTGTTTTGTACTCAGCTACAAACTGTCTGGGAGGCAGGAATAACTCTGTAATCTGCTTGGCAGGGGAGTTATAGGAGAGAAAGAGGAAAAACAGAATAAAATGGCAATGGCAATGGAGGGCCAGCTCAAACTATTATCCAGCTAGCACATTGCACACTGCCCCTCTCCTGGCTTCCCCCAGAGATTTGGACGCCCACTGTCTGTTAGGAAATACCACCTCACTCTCTCCAGCCACATTTCCTGATTTCTGGGGGGCCCAAGGAGCTTGTGCATTCACACACAGGCATGGACACCAAATTACAGGGCAGGGCTGTAACCCTGAGAGAAAAATATCCCTTTAACTGAGAAAGGAGTCCTGGGATGCTCGGCTCAGCCACAGGACCAAAACAGAGCCACGTGCCTGAGCACAGCATGCTGCTTTGTAAGCCATTTTGGTCCTGAGTGGGAGGAATGGGACACAGTCTCAGACTGTGACCCTAGAGGGAACCCAACTAAGGTGGCTGCTGGTCTGCACCTTCCCACCTACCCACCTCCCCTGCCATACACAGGTAAAACGAAACACAAAGGAGCAGGACACAGCGTCCTTTCCCCTCCAGCCAGAGAAAGAGAGACCTGGAGCGAGTAGGGACATCCAGGCCTCACAGGCATCTGAAAAAGGCAAGGGAGATGGTCCAAGGTCTGATAGAGGTCGCAGGTGGCTTAGTGCCACCCTGACCAGATCACATGGCTGCTCAAGGGCAGCAGAGAGGGATAGCAGAAGTGCAAGCAGGAGCACGAGTTGTGTGTGCTGCGACTTTCTGCTGCTGCCGCCTGAACGGTCCTAGAGACTCAGAAGGAAGGCTGTGGGAAGAGGTCCTGCCCTCATGCAGCTCGGGGGCAGGCTGAGGAGGTGGCTATTGTTTTAGCAGAATTAGGGACAAGCTAAAAATTAGGACAAGAAACTTAATGAAGGTCCATAGCTAGGAAGAACCAGGGCCGTTTCAGATTTGCACATCCTCATCTTCTTCTCTACACCAGTATTTTAATCCTTGCACTATAGTGAAACAAGATGAGCCTTCTGCCCAGGTAGACCTGAGTTTAAAAAAAAATGAATATATATACATATATATATATATATATATATATATATATATATTCTCCTAGGTATGAAATTTACAAATCACATGATCTTGCTAACCTTTTCTTTCATCTGTAAGTAAGCATAATAGTTTTATAAAGTATCTAGTGCATTAGATACTAAATTATACAAATTAGGCCACATAATAAGCACCAACTAAATGAGAGATGCTGTGGTTGTTTTTGTTGTTATCATTATTATCATCTGATTCCTTGATTTTACCAGGGAATGACCAAGGCCAGAACCTATTGTTCAAAGCCTCTTTGGGTTTTTGCTTTGAAGAGCTTACATTATATCAGATGAGGAGAGAGACTATAATCAAATGTCCAATGGGTGACTTCTGTGACCTTGGACAAATGGTCACTCATTCACTCATAAAAGTCACATGCTCAGGTTGCCATGATATCCCTGGGCGTATTGGGACTAAGTCTGCAAAAATGATGGTATTTGCTGAACTTAAGCTGTGAACAGCTGTACCAGGCTAGAAATAACTTTTCAAACGCTGAATTCCTTTGGCAAGTCAAAGACACAGCTCACAGTGGACTTGGAACCACAGAAACATCTAATAGAGAGGTCTGCTTTTCAGGGTGACACCCAGCAATCTTTCACCTTCAAAACAGGGAGATGTCCAATTTCTAGAGCATACTCTTTGCACTGTTTTGGAACAAAGACAAAAAGAAAAGTTCAGAGAAGAGGGAACCTTCAGTAATTTATTAAGGTGAGACAGGTTCATCAAACCAAAACCCCAGTGGGAAATGTAAATTACGGAACTTTTTCAAGTTTCTGACTCCTACCTCCTCTGTTGTCTGTTGTTAAGAGCATTCATGGACTTAAGAGCCAAATCCGTGTCCCCAAAAACTCAAGCCAACTACAAAAAGCAATGTATTTGGTGGAAAAGTCATAAAAATAAAGACATACTAATAAAGTGGTGGATGATTCTTACTGCATTTTGACCAGAAAGGAGAGCTATGGAAAGATCTTGTCTCCCTCTATGACCTCACCATAAAATCCTAACTCATTGAATACTGGCCATAGAGAGGAGCTCAAAGGTAAAGCACTTTGCTCTGACCTGGCCCAAGGGATGAAAGCTAATAGATGGCAGATTCAAAACTAAAACCCAGGGCTTCAATTTCCAGCTGAACGCTTTTCACCATCCAGGCTGATGTCCCAGAGGTGGCAAGAGCATACATTTTCAGAAAGTGCTAAGCTCATGAATGAAAAGTGCCACTTAAATGTTAATCAATATTTGCATCTGAGGAATAGGAATGTTGATAACACTGCATGTTGAGTCTAAAGGGACTAGGAGGTCCACAGGAATCTGGGTTGTCTCCTACTTTTGATCAGATTGAGCTCTATAATTCATTTCCACATCACTTGTTTGGATACCACATTTGCTTTAGGTAGACAGGATATAATCTGATTCCTAGGTTAAACCCCCAGGTTTAGTTTAGAGAAGGTCAGTTTATTTCACATACATCTTTGCCCAAAGTACCTGACTACTCCTGACATAGGTCCAATTGCAACAAGCCACCATTTCAAACTGTTTCATTCACAGAAAAGCAAATTCCAGGCCCCAGCACAGAAGGCAGGATCATAGCTCCCTGTTCAAATGGTAGCTGTTTCCCTTGTAGTTGACTAGAGGTCAGGGTCCTCGGGTCAGAGAGATTAACAGAAGCTCTTCCCTAGGCTCTGGAACTTGCTAATATCCTACCCTGCTGGCTCTTAAACCCAGATTTTGGGTGGTGCTGGTCACTGGCAATGGTGTCACTGGTTTAGAGCGAAACACAGCATTTAAATCTAGGGTAGAAAGTTTTACACAAAACAAAAAGTATTCGGTTTAAAAAACCACCTTTTTTTTTCTTTGGAGATGACCTTTATGCTTTTGAGTTCTGAATTGTCTGTTTGGAAATGATTATAGTAACTGGTACTTGTTTTTCTAATATTTTTTCTTGGAAAATAACATAATGACACTCCTATATTGTTGGCTCCCAGACCTGTGTTCCAAATTTTTTGTGAACTCCAATCTGAGAACCAATGTCTAACCCCTTCCCATTTCCTTGCTGACTAGGGAAGACTTCTCAGCTGTAGCATTCATTCCCCAGGGTTTTGGGAGGGAATCAAAGGGGAAGTGAAGTGCAAATGGGAATTGGGAGTCCCTATTTGTTTTATTCAGTTTAGAATGCTATTAAAGAGTACAGTAGACCAGGTGGTTTAAACAATAGAAATTTATTTCTCACAGTTTTGGAAGCTGAGAAATCTAAAATCAAGGTGCTGATAGATTCAATGTCTGGTAAGACCCTGCTTCCTGATTTATAGATGGCTGTCTTCTCATTGGATCCTCACATGAAGGAGAGCAGAGAGATCTCTTGAGAGTCCCTTTATAAAGGCACTAATCTCAGGCAAGAGGGTTCCACCCTTATGACCTAATCACCTCCTGCTATAGTTTGGAATGTACCCCAAAGTCCCATGTGTTAAAGTCTTGGTCCCTAGCCCGTAGTTCTATTGGGAGGTAGTAAACCTTGAAGAGGAGGAGCCTAGTGGGAAGAAGGTAGGTTATTGAGGGATTGTTCTTGGATAGGATATAGGGACTCCAGCTCCTCTTTCTATCTTTCTTTCTTTCCTTCCTTCTTTCCTTTATTTCTTTTCTTTTTTTTTTGTGGTAGGTACTGAGAATTGAACCTAGGGGCAGTCTACCTCCAAGCTCCACCCCTACCCCTTTTCATTTTTTATTTTGAAACAGGGTCTTGCTAAGTTTCTGAGGGTCTCACTAAGTTGTTGAAGCTGTCCTTGAACCTACAATCCTCCTGTCTCAACCTCCCAAGTACTGGGATTACAGGCATGTACCACCACCCTGAGTCTCTCCTCTTTCTTGGCTATAAGGTGAATGAGCTTCCTCCTCCTGTGCCCCTGCCATAATGTACTGCCTTGCCACAGGCCCAAAGGCAGCAGGACCAACTGACCATGGACCAAAACTTCAAGCCAAAATGGGCTCTTCTCTTTACAAGCTGATTATCTCAAGTATTTTGTGACAGTAATGGAAAACCGACTAAAAGGCAAAGGCCTCACCTCCTAATATCATCACATTGGGATTTCAGCATGTGAATTTTTTGGAAGGGGACAAACATCTAGTCTATACTGCTATTATTTTACCATTGATGCATGGAAGCATATAGCTCACACACTTGTCCTTCAAATGTTCCAAAGTAGGGACTGACTAGGATTGTTAACTTTTTCTAATGGCTTAAAAGACAAATTGTGGATGAGCCAAGGGTACCTCTAATAAACTTTATTAGTTGAGACTAATTAGAAATGTACTGTATTTTAGGTTGAGACTAGTAATTCAGTCCGGAGGGGGCAAGGGTTGACCTAGCCAATCAAAGTTTAAACCAAATTTACAGGGAAATATTTACCTAGCAATCTGACATGTAAAATAATGTTCCAATATCAATTTGCATTAAAAATGAAAATGTTTTTGAGGCAGATTGGGGAAGACCTTGTCTGGCATTCATCTTTGGGAGAGGGAAGGAGCAGGATGGGATCTGGAGGGAAACACACCAAGTGCTGTGTGCAAGTAGGTTTCTGTTGCTCTCAACCTCATTATGATGTACAATTAAAATGTACCAATAAATGTATATTAAATATAAAGTTAAAAAATAAAACAGCCATACCCACATGCTATTGGTCACCATCCCTCTGTGCTCTGGAAATCTCAAGCTGCCTTCTTCTCCTCTTCTCTCAGGAATGCTGCCTTAAATTAGGCCCTTATCACCTCCTGCCCAAGGCATAGTTATCATGTTTCTTTTTGAAGAACACAAAATACTTCCTTCAAACAAAATCTATATGAAAGTCCAGTTTATAGATAAGAGAACTGCTTCAATTGGAGCAGGGCTGAAGGCCTGATCCCTGCTGGCTCACCCCCTACTACCATCACTCATTCATTCAATAAACGTTAATTGAAACCCACTGGCCTGCTTTGACAACTTAATTTCTGAATTGGGCCTCCTGGCTCTAATCACAGGTCTTAAAATCTATCCATCATGACCATAAATTTAATTTTCTAAAGATCTGATCTGATCACTATGCTTTTCAGAAACTTTCAGTTGTCTCCTTGTCTTCTAATTGACATTCCGTCTCTTAGGCCTTTCAAAGTTTGGTTCCAGTCTGCATTTCTCACCTTTCCTTTTGGTCTGTCACCATGAGACATTCCCTGACATACCAGGACATTCCTGCCCACTTGCCTTTGACTGTGTTGCTGTCTGCCTGGAATACCCTACTTCCTCTATCCTGCTGTGGCATTTTACTATTTTTAAGCAAATATTACCTCCTTAGCTAACCTCCCCTGAATACCATGGCCCTCCTCCCTCAGACTTGGATAGTTAGGTGCCATGTATCTGGCTACCCAGCTGTTGCTCAAAGGCAAGCATCTTCTTTGTATTCATCTTGATTGCTCTAGGATCTAGTGCCATCAATGTGTCATTGCCTAGGAATAGCAAGTTGGCTTCATTTCACAGACCAATTTCTATTAATAGATAGTAGTTGCCTGAAATACTCTTTGGAGAAAGATGCTAACTCATCGAGGTTTAGTGGAGACATACATGATCAACCAGTAATGCCTGCCATGGGCCAGGGTCTGGGGAGTGAAGGCATGGTTGCTATGCTTCTATCTTTCTGGAAGTAAATGCACAATAAATATTTGATGGTCAATAAGTGAGTAAATATGTTTCTTTACGGTAATGAATTTTAGGCTTTTGGTAGTTCAGACCACCCTTGTCTTGAGTTCAGTGAGCTTTTTCTATTTTGATTTTCTTATGTGATGTGGGTATTTAGAATCTCCAGAGTATGTAGGCATCGCTGGGAGGCAGCCCTGTGTACCATCAATTTGTGCAGGGTAGTCAGTTTGCAGGAGGCCTTCTGATGTTGCCCCCACTGTCCCATCAGCTAGATTCAAGAATTGAGGGAGATGGGGGGAAAAGAGGGTGGAGACAAAGATATGATGTCTTAAGCCTATGGTAACAGCAATATCTTACAGAGAAGAAGGCTCTAAGCAGAAGCTGAAAGCCATTTTCACGGAAGTCTCAGTGAGATGTGGGCACAAGTGGTGCTATGTTAGTACAAGGAGCAAAGTGAGAAGGTGAGACACAGGTCAATGCTGCTTGGTCCTGGGAAGGGTGAAGGGCGTGGTTGTGTGTGTGTGGTCAGCAGGTAACCACTGATGCCCAGTGGTCTTGGCAGAATGTGTGTGACTATGTACCCCCGGGGTAGTGGACCCCTGCTGGGTCTGGGAGCCATTGCTGCCTGGTGTGGAGTGCAGGACTCCCAGCATACATGGCAGTCACACCAGGAGTAGGCATGGAGTTGTTTGGGAGCATCACTGAGTCATTGCTGGAGAAAGCCAGTGCTGTTTGTGGGGCACTGACTTGGAACAAGCCAGCTCACTTAACTGGTGAGAGAGGCCTTTATCTGAAGCTCTATTGCTTGGGGTCCTTCCTGACTTTAGCACCAACTTAATCAGGACCCTCTCAGCTGCCCAGAGGGCAATGTGCAGGTTTCCTTAATTAGTTAATGACAGGCAGAAATGTAGCTTCTCTCAGGTTGTTAAAACCAGATCATGAACCATCTGTTCCTAGTGTTTTCCCAGGTTGCAAACTTAATCCAGGGAAGATGGAGTATTTTGCAAACTCTGCAGCTATTAGTTTCCCCACTGATCATACTTCAGGGGAATGGGATGTTTTTCTAATGGTGAACTCTCCTTTAACTGGACTCATTTAAAATGTTTGATATCAGCAGTGTTCCGGGGAATGTGTTACAGCTGACCAAGTGAAAGGCTGTGTAAGGCTCTCTGCACCTGCCCCGTTCTCCAATTGTCCAGTTCTCCTTCCACAGGGAAAGAATTTAACCTTCCAGAAGGATGATCTGGAAGTTTTCTGTCCTTTATCAATAGCTTCACTAGACACTGTTGAGATATTTATATAAATACATTTATATAAATATCATACTATTTATATAAAATTGTAAAATATGCAAACTCAATGTACTATGTTGTGGATTAAGGATATATAATGAACTCGACCACATTGCAAAGTGGGCCAGGCTGGTGGGAGGAGAGATGGCTGAGATGACTCCCACTTTGGTTTACCATGGAAGTGAGAGGAGGGCCTTCTCCCCAGGACCTTTGCTTCTTGAAGACACAAGTCTGTGGTCTCCAGAGCTCTCACAGAGTACAGAAACCAGGGGGGAAGCAGGACCCCTTAGCCATGGCCCACTGTCTTAAATCTTATTTTAGGCTGGAGGCCAATGTATTGTCACACAGCAATTTCCTGCTACACTACAGTTATAAATGCCTATGTTTTATTTATATGCTGAAGCACCAGGCCTCTCCAAGGTTTCAGTTCAATGGGTTGGCTTATGTATAGAATAACTGCATATAAAATACATAAATACACAATTCAGGAAATAGTTACTTCTGGGAAGGATCAGGAAAGAAAGGGATCAAGACAGCATCCTAGTGGGCATCTGTTTTATTTCTTTAAAGCATAGGAAATGAGTGTGACAAAATATTATGATCTGATTAAATTGGGACCAGGCAATGTAAATCTTCAAGGTGGAAGAAGTTGGGGGTGGGGGTGGGGTAGAAGAAAACTAGAGTTTCTTGGAAGAAAACAAGAAAAATCTATTTTGAGGGGAGAAGACCATGGTGGGAGCCACCATCCAATCTACATTGATATGTCTACTATTCTATATGCAACAAATATTTTTTTTTTAGTTAGTGCATTATAATTATACATCTTTGTTAGGTACAAGCTGATAAAGGCATACATGCACACATTTCTCATTTAACCCTTACCCAATTCCCTTCCCACTCCCTCACCCTCCCTCCTCACGTTCAGTTTAGTGATTGACTTTGATATGTTTGTGAAAGTACATCATGTGCATTAGGTTGAATGGACAAATTCATCATATTTTTATTGAGCATTATGTGATAGGCACTATGGGTGGGATATAGAGATAAGACATAGTTCTTCAGTATTGAAGGGAAGACTGGAGAACCAGGTTCAACTGGAGGAACCAGGACAGCTTCAGGGATCCAGTCAACAGGATTTAGTTAAGGATTGTCCACTCTTCCCTTTCATTTCAAACCTGGTGTTTTAGTCCATTTTTGCTGACTGGGCCAAAGTACTTTCAAGGTCAAGGTTTCCATGGAGCTGCAGAGTTCAATAATCTCTAGCATGCAGTAGGGCATGGGACATGCATGGAACCTCAGAAATATGGGCTATAGACTCTTCTCTCTCTCCAGTGGGGCAAAGGGCTGGTGGGTGGTGAGGGGTGGACAGGAGTGGGAGAGGGAGCAGAGGAGCCACAGCTACAGTTTGAGAGGTTTGGGGGGCTTCAGCTTCCACGGAGGCATTGTGAAATTGCCTCCTGGATCCCTCTTCTTCCAAGGTCAGAGGACAAGAGGTAATTCCAAAAGGTTTTGGTGGAATCCGTGCATCTGGCAGCTTAGGCTAGGCTTGATGGGGGAAAAGGAGACAAGGAGATAATATTTTCAGAGGTCTTTGGAGGAGGATCCCCCAGAAAATGTTGTCAAAACCTGGAAAAAAATTTTAAAAATAACTAAAATTGGAGCCCAAGACACACAGACAATTGGAAGCTGAATTCTTGTGAGGACAACCATAAAATAGAAATTATTCACAGTGAAGGGAAGTCTTTATGGGTTTCCAAAGAAGTTTCAAGCCCAGGACTGAAAAGCAGGCTCTAGTACCAGGCACAGCTGGGGACACAAAGAAGGTTCTTTTTTTTTTTTTTTTTTTTTTTTAAATGCAGGACTGGGGATTGGACTCAGGGGCATCTACCTCTGAGCTATACCCCCAGGCCTATTTTTTTGTTCTTTATTTTGAAACAGGGTCTCACTAAGTTGCGAAGTGCCTCACTAGGTAGCTGAGGCTGGCCGAGAACCTGGATCCTCCCGTCTCAGCCTCCCGAATGCTGGGATTACAAGTGTGTGCCACCATACCCGGCTAAGAAGGTAATTTTAATCATTACATACCATTTGATCCAAGGCTACAGTTCAAGGTTATGAGGCAGAGTAGCATCAGCACTTAAGCCCTGACCAACTCTGTTTTGGGGGGGGGTTGGTTCTGAAGGATATATGCTATATAGGCCACTAAAGCCCAAAGAAAGACTCAAGCAAAGGCACAGATTTGGAAATATGGGTGAGGGAGGACAGGTAGGGCATAGAGACTCCAAATGTAGCTAAGAAGGAGGCAAGCAGGGGTTGGGCTGAAGAGCCCCAATGTGCCCACTTTTCACCCCTCAGGAGTGAAATGGGATGCATCACGAGGTATTAGTGAGATGCTATTTCAAAAGAAAATAAGTAAAAAGGGTTGGAGGTATAGCTCAGAGGTAGAATGCCCCTGAGTTCAATCCCCCGTACCCCCCCCCCAAAAAAAAAGAAAAAGCTCCATTTGCAAGTTCTCTTCACCAAGTAAGGGGCAGGCCATTCCTACACTCAGTCCATAATACTTATATACACACCTTTGCCCAACACATGATCCAACTTGATCAATAGATGCTACATCTTGTCCCAACATTCAGGAGAGGTCTTTGGGAACATCTATGATCAGTCAGGTTGAGAAAAGAAAATCAGATAGGTGGGACTTTAACTCAACCCAGAGGAAGGAAGTAGAAGGAAGCCAGAAGGTTGAATTAATGTCATGGAAATAGTGAACAGACCCCTGACATGTACCAAGAAATGGCTTGGGTGGTTGAGAGCAAGAGCTCCATACGGCTATTGATACCCCATACACTAACACTGCTAAGTAAATATATTTATGTGAAAGCCCCTTGCAAACAGGTAGGCTCCCTATAAGTCTTCTTTTTACCCCCTTGGAATCTAATTATAATTTATTTATGTCATTTTACCGTATTAGTGTCAGTGCGTTTCATATCTGTCAGGGACATTAGATTATAAACTCCTTGAGGCAAAGGATGGGGTCTTATTCATCTCAGCCTTCTAGAATCAGGCATAATCCTCTCCATACTGTTGGATTTCAGTCATTATGGTTGTGTTGGATGGGGATACTTACAAAGCACAGGGTTCTCCACCTGTGCTGCTCTAGAACCCAGGAAACTATGGGGACCACATGATGTGAGCTGTAGCTGGGTCCTTACCTGACCCCCTAAGCATACAGGCCTCAGAAGGTGGTTTTATCTGAGCACACTTCCTCCTTTAAAGAGGAAGTACCAATTTATGTTTCCACTGAGATTGTGTGAGCATACCTGTTTCCTCAGTCTGGCCAAATCCAAATAGTATCAAAATTGCCAATCTGGTGGGTATGTATATTGTTGGCTTGATTTTTCTCTGATTATCAGTGAGGTTGAGCATACTTTCTTAATTTTATTCATATTTTCTCTTAGGTAAATTGCCTATCTTTTCATTTGGAAGGGGGAGAGTGTAGAGATTCTTTAAATGTTCTAAGAAATTCTTAGTCACTTACATGCTTTGCAAAAGCCTTTCTTCAGGATTTTCCTTGGCTTTTAAGCTTATGTATGGTGCTGTAGAAGCTTTTGTTTATAGAGAGTCAAGTTTACCCATGATTTCCTATAAGAATTAATTTTCTATTGTCTCAAAAATATTTGCAGATGTTCATTATATGTTTTGTCTTTTCTCAGCTTTCTTGTGCCCACTTCATCTTACTAATTGTGGGGAGTCACACGCAGTGAAGCCCTGTGAAGGCTGGGCTGGTCTCTCTCCTAGCCTGTTTCTTTGGTTGTCCTTAAGCCAACTACAATGACCAAGACCAATTCTTCCCTTGCAAGGTCATTATGAAAAATAAACTCTTGTTGGAAATAAGTAGGCTTTTGGCTGGAGTTCGAAATTATTTATTGTTGTAGACATTTGTCTTTGTAAAGTCTTAGTTAACTTCAATTGTCTGTTCCAGAAAGAAAAATCTTGCTATTAAACGATTAAGCAAACTGGTAGTCTACGGATAAGAGAGAAAAAAGAGGTTTTTACTTTTCATTCATTCATTCATTCATTCATTCATTCATTCATTCGTGTAGTCAGTCAATCATTCAACAGATGTTTATAGAATTCCTATTATGTGTTAGGTACTTGACTCTGAATTTGGGGCATAGGAAACAAAGATCCTTGCCCTTGTGGAGCTGACATTGTGGCTATACAGTTCTCTCAGTTGTCTCAGTGAATTGGTATCAGCTCTCCTTGGAGAGACACCTGATGTCTTCTTCTCTGGTCTCTCCTTCCCACTTCTGTCTGTGGTCTGTCGGCCGTTTTCTTTTCTGCCCAGGATCCCAGTTCTCAGGGATCATTCCAATTGTTTATTTCCTTCAGTGGAGGAGAATACTGAGATATAGTTTCTTCAGGTGCTTCCAAGAGAAACAGCCAAAGACAAACAAACCTTTCCACTATTGCTGGCCTCCCAGCTTCCACTCTCTGTTCCTTAAAAACACAACAAAAAACCAAACAAACAAACAAAAAAAACTTGTTGGTACTGGGGATTGAACCCAAGGGCATTTTACGTTAGAGCTACAGACCCCCCACCCCTTTTTTGTTTATTTGTTTTGAAACAGAGGTCTCACTAGACAAGGTCTCACTAGGTTGCTGGGGCTGATCCTCCTGTCTCAGTCTCCCAAGTACTGGGATTACAGGCGTGTGCCACCACACCTGGCTCCCTTCAAATATTTTTTTTTTTGCGGTACTGGGGATTGAACTCAGGGGTGTTTTACCTCCGAGCTATACCCCCAGCCCTATTTTTTATTCTTTTTATTTTGAAACCAAGTCTCACTAAGTTGCAGAGTGCCTCACTAGATAGCTGAGGCTGGCCGAGAACTCGGATCCTCTGGTCTCAGCCTCCCGAATGCTGGGATTACAAGCGTGCACCACCACGCCCAACAGCAAGACAGCCTTTTATAACATAAATCAGATAGATCCTGTCACTCAGCTCAAAGCCCTACTCAGACGCTTCAGAACCTTCTAGTTTCCTCTCCAACTTTTGAGCCTGTTCCTCCCAGCTCGTCCCATGGTCCCAGCCACAATGGCCAGCTCGCTGCTCCTGGACATTCCAGTCATCCCCTGTCCTCCAATCCTTTGTGCTTGCTAGTCCCTTGGCCTGGAATTCTTTCCTCCCAGATATCTGCACCACTTGCCCCTCATTTCTTTTGACTTTGTTCAGATGTCACTCTCCCAATGAGACAGACCTGCCTACTATTCTGAGCTAAATGCATCCCCCTAAAGAGATGTTGAAGTCCTGTTAGCCCTTACCTACAAAGGTGACCTTATTTACAAATGAGACCTTGTTTAAATATATCGTCTTTGCAGATATAATCAAATTAAGATTAGGCCATACTGGATTAAGATGGTCCCTGGATCCAGTGACTGGTATCCTTATAAAAAGGGAGAGATTTAGTCAGGGACACATAGGGAGTTATACTGTCTCAAGCCACGGTGTACGAGGATTACTGTATCACCAGCAACTAGAAGAGGTGAGGAAGAATTCCCCGTACAACTTTCAGAGGAAGTAGGCCTCTTCTGATAACTTGATTTCTGACTTCTATCTTCCACAGATGTGAGAGAGTAAGTTCTATTGTTTTAATCCACATCATTTGTGGTCCTTGAAGGCAGCCACAGGAAAATAATACATTAGCTATTGGAAATAGGAAAAACCCAACTTGGTACTACCCAACTCTCTCTCCTAATTTATTTTATTCATAATGTTTGTGTGTGTGTGTGTGTGTGTGTGTGTGTGTGTGTGTGTGTGTGTGTGTGTTATTGGGAATTTAACCCAGGGATACACTCCTAGCCCTATATTACTTTTTTTTTTTTAAAAAACAGGGTGTCACTGAGTTGCTGAGGGCCTTGTTAAATTGCTGATGCCAGCCTTGAACCTGTGATCCTCCTGTCTCAGCCTCCCAAGTACTGGAATTACAGGTGTGTGTCACCCTGCCCAGCATGTTCCTCTTTTTAACATACTATATGACTTATTTCTTTAGCTTTTGGCTGTGTCTGCCTTTAGAATCTGGGCTGAATCCCATGTGCCTAGAGCAGGACCTAGAACAGGCCTGGCATATAACAAACACTGCTTGGATGAGTGGACAGATGAGGATGCTTTTCCCTTTTAGCATAACTCTGGTGGGTAGACTGTCAATAGGCTCACTATCGGCTTTCTCCACCTTACCAAAGACCTCTTCTGTTATCTTGGTGTGATAAGGACAAGGCGCCAGAAGGAAATTGAATTCATTCTCTGCTTCAAGGGCAGACTGGTGGGAGGAAGGGAGTTCCATTCTGCCACGGGTGCCAACCTGTCTTTCTTTATAGCCTGTCTAATTTGGAGTAGAGCTTAGGAGGATTTGTGGCTATCAGAATAAAGATATCACAATGTGTGAAAGCCTCCAGGCTAGTCATTTGAACTGAGTCTCTTGGTACTATTCTGGGCTCTTACATCTGAAGATAAAGTGGAAGCCGATATATTTTCAACATGAATTCACTAGGGCCTGGGGTTCTCAGGGGTCAGCCAGTACTGCTGTGGGTTGGACATCCTGTCATGGCTCAACCACCTCCAAGGAGGGATGGCAGTTATTTTTTGCCTTTGCCTCTGCATGGGTTTCCCGCCACTTCTCTCTTTTCCAAAAGCTTTTGGAATGTTCCAAGAAAAGAAGTAGATTTTTTAAAAAAGGACCAATTTCAATTTCGACTTCAATATTCTCTAGCAGTATCTACCTAGGTAACAATACATCTTTCTAGTAATAGGTACTTTGTGGTACAGGCATGCAAAGGAATACTGAGTAGTGGTAAGAGATGACTAATATATATATATATTAGTCATGACTAATGACATATATATATATATATATATATATATATATATATATATATATATATATATGCTGACATAGGAAGAGTTATGAGAAGGAAATTCAAAGAGTATTTTATGACTCCATTTTATAAGAAGAAAACACAACCCTAGAAACCACCCCCAAGGGTAAGTGCCAAACTGCAGCAATATTGTTACTAAGGTTTTTCAGGGTGGGGGTAAGAAAGGATAGTGGGAAATACTTTGCTTAGTACTGAATACATTTCAGCCATATATTCTTTTATAATATTTTCATAATAATTGTGATTCTGTATTACTTGAAGTCTTTATAATAAGATTAGATTATTCTAAAGTTAAGAAAATTAACAATAATATAAAAATATTTTCTGTAGCTTTAGATAGACATATATTTTGGCAATG
>PVLC010005459.1:0-76203 GCA_004027655.1 Graphiurus murinus
CTACTGAAGTTGATCAACTGGTAGAAATTAAACCTAGGATTTTAGGAGTTATCTTTCTGTCACCTGGGGGGAAACTAGCCTGAGAATCAAACTCAAGGACCCTAAAGAAAGAAGAAGTCAGATTTGTGATAACATCATTTGAATACCTGCATCCCAATCTACTATAAACCCGTATCAATACCCAGAATTCCTGCTTTTTAAGCTCCACATTAAACTTTACTGTTTTGCCACTTTTTAGTTTTGCCTCAGAGGAATTCTAAGTGAGATAAACATGAGCAAACTATGTTTTAATACAGACTTTTCTAATCTGATGTGTAGCATGGAAAGAAAGAAGTCAGTAGACATGTGGGGTAACACAGTAATCCAGGCACAGAGGGATCTGGGTTTCCTGAAAGAAGTGGCTGCCGGAATGAAAAAGAGCTAAATTACAGAAGAAATATGGACATAAACTCATGTTTGGATATAGGACAGGTCATAGATGAATTAGAGCCTTGCATTTGGCAACTGGGAGAAGTCAGAACACTAGGTTCTGAAAGAGATGCTTGAGGTGGCCAGGCTGGTGAGGTGACAGTTACTGAAATCTAGGGAGGTGAAGGCAAACATGTGAGGGACCGTATTCCATACTTGTCTGATGGTACAAAAAAATCACTCTTAACATTTCAGAAGTTAATTAAGGTAAGAGATACAGAATCATATTTTCAGGCTCTCAGTGGATCTTTAAGGAAGAATCAAATCAAGAGGAAGAAGAAAGGACAAGGAAGAATCTCTCTGGCAGGTTCCAGCATTTCTTTAAGCTATTTGAGCAGTAAATTACTGTCTATCTCTGAAAAATCTTCATAGAAAATTTTGATTTATCTTTCATCAGCCTGCTCCTGATCTCTCAAGAAGCTTGCTTTCTTTTGAGCTGCCAGATCTTTCTTCTGGACAAGGGACATTTGGGGACAGTTCCACCTCTTGTTTTTCCACTTCTCTTATGGGCTTCTCTTCCTAGGCTGGATTCTTTTCTATATAAAGGAATGAGCTTTCTTATACATCTTATCCATGATGTCTTCAGGTATGTTGCTCTTTATGTATTGAAAGAATCATTTCTTATGAGCATCTTCATCTTCTTGCATTGGCTACTGCATACGGTTTGCAATGTTCTCACCCTGGATGCACTTCCAATGTACTTCTGCATTGAAGTCCTTGCCTTCAGAATCATAAACAGGGCATCATTTGACACTGTAAGGGATAGGCACGCCTCCACACACAGTTCTATTCAAGGTCTCAAAGCCTCATTATCAGTTATAGTTCTGGCAAATCTATGTCTAAATGGCAGGTGATGGCACCAGGTGAACCCTCTATGCTTTCCACATTGTATTAATCTCTGGTCACTTCCACTTGACCTTTATAGATCTTGTCCCTGCCACATCTAATTAAAAGCCCATAGGCCAGCAGAAAATTCTGCAGTATGATTTGTGAAGTCAACGTTCACACTACAGTTTGGTAGTTCTTGGGCATATGCTATGTAGACTACCATACCTCCTTCTATACAGGCAAAAAAAAAAAAAAATCTAACAAATGATATCTCTGTTTGTTACAGGAGCTATCATCCTCTATTTGGGCATGCTGCACTAAGTGCTTCCTAGCATTGTAATCAGTTTTATTCTCTAATTGTTTTCTAAATTTCACTTGGTATAAAGTATGCCTTACTCTTGACAACTTCAACAAGCTCCATCCTGCAAAACAGAGATGCACATCCTCGGCTTGACATAGACCTGCAGGCCCAGCAGTGCAACAGGGAAAAGCAGGTTTCTGCATTCTTAAAGTCACTAGAGTTGGGCACCATGGCTCACTACTGTAATCCAGTACTTGCGAGCCAGAAACAGGAGGATCACAGTATAGCCTCAGCAACTTAGGGAGATTCTCCAAGACCTAGCAAGATTCTGTTTCAAAATAAAATAGGTCTGGAGTATAGTTCAGAGGTAGCATGCCCCTGGGTTCAAGTTCCAGTACCACACACAAAAAAAGAGAGATCATTGTCATTTAAGTACTCTGTTCAATGCTATAGAGATATAAAGACTCATTTACTTCCTTATGCTAAAAAAACAGAAAACATCATTATTATCCTCTTATCTACCCTGTGAAATATTAATGTCTCCCAAAGATCCCTTTTATGTTAGGGGGGTGCTGGGAATTGAACTCAGGGACATTCTACCTCTGAGCTACACCCCAAGGCCTATTTTTTATTCTTTATTTTGAAACAGGGTCTCACTAAGTTGCAGAGTGCCTCACTAAGTAGCTGAGGCTGGCCACGAACCTGTGATCCTCCTGTTTTAGCCTCCCAAGTACTGGGGTTACAAGAGTGCGCCACCATGCCCATCTCCAACAATCCCTTTGATCAAGATACTCCACTGCGCCGGGCGTGGTGGCGCACGCTTGTAATCCCAGCATTCGGGAGGCTGAGACCAGAGGATCCCGGTTCGCGGCCAGCCTCAGCTACCTAGTGAGGCACTCCGGAACTTAGTGAGACTCGGTTTCAAAATAAAGAATAAAAAAATAGGGCTGGGGGTGTAGCTCGGAGGTAGAATGCCCCTGAGTTCAATCCCCAGTACCAAAAAAAAAAAAAAAAAAAAAAAAAAAAGATACTCCACTGTGCACTGAGCATTCAAAAAAGGTCTCCAGTATCTCTTAAAATCAAGCAGCAACTCATCTCTCTGGCTTTGACAAACCTGATGATGGGGACTTACAAGCCTTTAAAGCCTCCTTTCCCATAGCACCATCTGCTCAGGTTTTTTCTATCTCTTTGTAATCTCCTTCCCCAAATGATAAAGCCATTACTCCCCCACCCCCTACTTTGCCTTTTCTCATATTCTTCCTGGAGAGGGCTCAGAGTGGGTGAGATCCCACCCAGGGATTGCACTGCCAGGCCTGACGCAGGCTCTGCCACTTCTAGGGATGTTACTTAACTTCTCTGTGCCTTAATCTCATCTTCAAAATAAGTATAATAATCACAAGCACCCTCATGGGGGATGACAATATGTGTATATATCAACTTAGAAACCACCTACACAGCCGGGCGTGGTGGCGCACGCTTGTAATCCCAGCATTCGGGAGGCTGAGACCGGAGGATCCCGGTTTGCGGCCAGCCTCAGCTACCTAGTGAGACACTCCGCAACTTAGTGAGACTCGGTTTCAAAATAAAGAATAAAAAAATAGGGCTGGGGATATAGCTCGGAGGTAGAATGTCCCTGAGTTCAATCCCCAGTACCTCAAAAAAAAAAAAAAAAAAAGAAACCACCTACACAGAGAAAACATCACATACCAATACACTAAATATTCTGTTTCTTCTTTAGCCTTGCTTCATTCAACCTATCGAAGTCCATGTCTCCCATTTACTCAATGATATTCTTTTATTTCTCTAAAGTCTTACAAAGACAGCATTCAAGATGTGAACTGCACATCATTGTATGTGGAGTAAACTTTCTCTTCACTTAGGAAATTTCTGGGGATAGAGGATCAGGCTTATCTTCATGCTTCAGGCTTCTGGAATGCCTTTGTGCTTTCTTATTTTGCATTATACATTGGGTACAAAGCATTAAAGAGGGGAGATTCTTTCCCAAGAAGGAGGATCCCAATCTGTAGCAAGTGAACTAGCATGATGCTATCCAGGGAATCTGGCTGCCTCAGTGAGCTGTCAGGAGCTGTGCCAAAACCCTGATCTGGCTTCCACGGGATGCTACGAATTAGGGTGGAGTCAGGGAATGACACAACAGTAGTCAGGAATGATGTAAGCCTTTTCTGGAGCCATTCTTTTGATTACTTTTAGGTCTTTAGAAATGCCTCATGAAACCACAACATCTTGATAAGAGCTCATGCTCTGAGCATCCACAAGGTATCAACAAATTAGAAGGGATTTATTGCCCTGCTGCTTCGAAAGGCAGACAAAAACCTGGGATTTGGTAGCAGGAAAGAGGAGGAAGTGGTCTGGAGCAGAAGCAGAAGGAGAAAGGGTGATACATGGAAAAGCTCTGTGGAAGGGCATAAGGAGTGGGGGAGTATGCATCTCCTAGGGACAGGGGCTGGGGAGAAGCAGGAAGGTGGAGGAGAAGAGGAATAATGTCACAAGGGAAAACGAGATTCCATAGTCAATGGCAACATGGTAATTTTAGTTTCTTCTACCTGCACTGTGGATAATGCATAACAGGGAAGTAATTTATTTTGAATGAGTTGAAATAATGTCAAAATGAATCCTATACAGCTAGACAAGTGTGTCCTATTTTTTGGACAATTGAGTACATTCAAACCTACTTATTGAAATTAATCAACTTGGAAAACATTGCTTGCCTTATTACGAGTACCTCATATTATATAAAATGGATTAACCTCAGGGGGCTTTTACCTACCAAGATTCCAAATGCTTTTTCCAAATAACATTCAATAGTCAAAAATAAGATGTATATACTTCCTTTCAGATAACTATTACTACTGAAAATAAGTGACAATATGTTATTAGTTCCTCATTAGCCTAAGAGCTATAGGAAATCTTCTCCATGTCAAAACATAGTTCTGTTGAATTGTCACAATTCAGAATTGGATACTTCTCTTATATATTCCATTGGCTCCCCTTCTTCCAAAAGTGGAAAGAGCACCGTTTGATGATAAAGTAACTGGGTAAGGGAAAGTGCTTTAAATTTTATAAGCCTTACTGATCTAATGTGAAAAATTAGGTTGTTAGAATATAATGCACTTCAGTTTTTTATGTTGAGAGAAATAATACAGTGCTTATGAAAAAACTTTATAGAATATTATGTTGTGGTGGTGGTTTCCCTGTTGTACTTAATAAGCAAGTCAGAGTATAAGAGTCATTTTGATTTGGGACAAATCACTTCACCCTGATGTATGCTTCTCTTTTTTTTCCTTATTAACTACCCATAAATTAGTTTTATACATATAACCTGAGAGGGGTTTTATGAAGTTCATCAAGGTAATATTTATAAACTTCCCTGAAATCCCTAGCTAAAAGACAAAATGTCATGTAATATTACTTGTCTAAAAATGAGACCTTTTGTAAGCTTTAATTATAATTTTAAATTCCCTTACTTTAAGGAATGTGAATCAATCAAATATAACGTGCAGTGACTATTTGTACATTATAAGCTTTTTAGAGCTCCAAACTTAGTCACTCATTTTTTTTTCATTACACAGCATACAGCTATTAAAAGTGTTGCTGATAGTAATGGTAATATTAGTAGTAGTATTAGTAATAAAAATAACGATATAATTATCTAGAACTTGACAGCATATTCCCCTCCCTTCTATGAGAATTATTAAGCAAAGGTATGTCATTCTTGGCTTACCCACAGTGCTCAGGAAACAGCATCTAAAAACAATAGCATTAGACCCCTTACAAAGGTGGTGGTTTTGTTGTATTATTTATTAATTTATTTACTTACTCATTGTTTTTTGACAATTTGGAGCACGGTAGATCTATCTTCATGATCTTTCCCTTTAGGTATAATCTCCAGGAGCTGTAAATTTCTCATCCTTGCTACTAGGAGTTTATTCTTATTATTGAACAGAATCTCTTTACTTAAGATACAGTGGAATCCAATTGAAAGTGAAATCACATGTCTTAGTGTAACTAGGGTATTTGGGGAGAATATTTTGAAATTGTCAGGGATACAAATTATGTTCTTCAGATTCATGTCTGGACATCCAGCACCCATTACCATGTACAACTTACACACAGCAATAAACAATTATAAACAATTGAGGCAGGCCTTTGTATTTCTCTTATCTTCTATTGGTAGAATCAGGGAGAGATGTTTCTTTCTAGTTTCATTTTAGATTAGTGTTCTCGCTATCTATCTTTTTGAATGGCTAATAGTTTCAGTCCCTTTGTTTAGTCCTCATATTTAGATTATATTGCAGAGTAGGCATATAATTTGCTGTCCAAATCTAGACACTTTTAAAAGTGCAAAGAGGTGTTAGTGTCAACTGTGCCCAGGCAATAGGCACCCTGTCCTGGGGACAACAATTATGTATGGTATCTAAAGGCTAATGAGGTTCCTTCTGATGGCAGGGGAGGGCATGCCTTTGGCTATTCTTGCCCAATGCTTAATGAAAGTGGATTTTACTTATATTCTTGAATAATTCTCTCTAAATGGATTTTATAATAATTGAATCACACTTTAACTGCACTAAAGGATCTTGCTATTTAAAGGAATTATATGGTGATTCTTATTGCAAATTGGATAATGGTAACCCCAGATTTCTCTTTTATAAGCATTATTATCCACTGAAATTACTTAGCTCCCAGTACATCTACATAATTGTGTGTGTGTGTGTGTGTGTGTGTGTGTGTGTGTGTCTGTGTGTGTATCTATATATTTTTTTCTTTCAGGAATATGTATTTCCTGAAAAAATATTTGGAGTCAGTCTTTACTCTTCCCTTCAAATCAAACATCCATTCCATCAGTATTTCCAGTTGGTTATTCCTTCAAAATCTATCCTGTATATGACTATTTACCACCCAACACCAAGGGACCATGGCCTCTCACTGAGTCTGTAAGAGTATTCTATAGATACATCTCACCTGCAATTTGTTCTTCAGAGACTATTTTAGTCACAGATCAGGTCAACAATCCAATTGGAAACCGTCCAATGTCTTCCCATCACATTTGCAACAAAATAAACACTTATTACTAGTTTCTACAAGGATTTGGCTGACCTGACCCTGGCCCCATATCTCTCTCAAGCCTTACTTCTTTCTATCCACAATAGTCACTCCGGGTTTCTTGCTGTTACTCAAGCACCTCTAGCATTCCTCCTTTCCACACCTTTGCAGTTGCTGACATCCCATACATTTGTGTGGCTCACATATTTGACTGGTCAAATATCATCTCTTCAGAGAGACCACTGCAGACCATTCTACTTAAAAATTAACCGTGTAACTCTTTCTCCTGCTTTGTTTTTCTTCATAGCACTTACTTACTTTTGAGATTATATTATTTCCTATTATATAATATCTTATTATAGCTTATATTATTATTTTATTTTTTCTGTCTTTCTAAATAAGGCCTCCATGAAGGCAGAAGCTTGGTCTATTTTGTTTTCTGAAACATCTAGAGGAGTGCTGGCATATAATAAATATCCAATGTGTATTCACTGGATGAATATATTATTAAATGGATATGTATAACGGTATGTCTATTAGGACAATTCTCAAGTTAAAATTTTAAAACAGTATCAAGTATGAAAGTCTCCTTATCATTTAATAGTTTACTCTCTAAAAGGAAGGAGAACAGTGAGAAAATGGTAAAAGAAGGAACTACAGAAGTATGCCAGTGAACACAGAAGACTTGAAGCCAAGAAAGCAGAAACTGTGTTGTTTGTACTGTTTCAATGTAAGGCTTTAGTGAAATCTAGAGAGAGTTCTAACTGGATGTATTGTACTTTATAAAGAGTAGAATTTCCCTAGTTTTCAACTGCTTAAAAGATGGGCTTTCTGCCATGCCCTAAAGCTCCTCAGATTCGTTCTTTGTTGGATAATGGAAGACGAGGCCTTCCGAGGTGAGGGTTTCCTCGGAAGATTCCTTGCCTCTGCTTTCCCGTAGATGAAAGTTGGGAAATACGAGCAGAAGCACTCCAGCTGATCTCAATTGCCCTGAAGTTGCCCAGGGAGGAAGGCTGATCTCTAAGTGGTGAAGGCCCAACCATTTAGTGCTTTATAGACCATGGACTATTGCACTCAGCAGCAAATAGGCAGGCGGTACTGACTGCGGAGCAAGGATGGAATGTGCTCCCTGCAGCTCCATCCACACAGTAGCCAAACGACCCCACATTAGGCCCTATCTGTAGCTTCTGGATATCTTCCAGGGAAGAGCAAGTTGCTTAGCCCAAACAACAGAATGAAGTTGGACAAAGGGAGGCATCACTTTCAAAGTTGGAAGGATACTTAGTTCAGGACCAATCTTCTGGTAGGAATCCTTTAGAAATATCACTTAAAAATTATTTTTAATCATCATGCCTCCCTGCCAAATGGTGGTTATTAATCATGCTATACTAAAACACTTCCAAATAGATTCTGACAAGTTTGTTTTTCTAAAAAAATCAGGAATGCTGCTGCTTATGTCTGAAAAGTGCTTTCAAAAGAACTTTACAGACAGAAACCAGGTGAAGTTTTCATTTTAAAAGTTCTATGAGTGCATCAAAATTTGTAAATTAATATTCAATTTCTATAGTTTGCCCATATTTATCTTTAATATGCAATCTCTCTAGTTTGTCCCTACTATTTATCTTTATTATTCTACCTGTTATTTACTATTCTATATTCATTCATTTGTGATGTAGTAGTGTTTAATCTGACAATAACTGTACCTTAAAACCTAATCATTTCCTTTTAGTCTTGGGATAGCTAAAATATATGTTCTTACAAAATGGATGGAAGAGAAGTGAATGCTTAAGTTGTCCAAAGTTACATAATATTGTCTTTTTTAAAATTCTGAGATTCTAAGAATATTGTCTAAGTATGTAAGTGTACATCTCTAAAATGGTTAATGAAAGAAAATCTCATTTAAGGCATGAACAATGAGACTACTCTCAGCATAGTTCTACATAGAGTAAGTGAAATTTGAATTGCAACAAGATTTAGATGACTTTAGCAAGTGCATTCTTATTTTGTATATGACATCTAAAAATATCACTGCAATGTATTTTTGGAATTATCTAGAAGCATTCATTTAAAGAGTGATATTCTAGAACTATGATGTCCAATATGGTAGTTAGTAACTATATGTGGCTATTGAGCATTTAAATTTGGGTAGTCTCAATAGATTTGTGTCATGAATGTAAAATATATACTAGGATTTGAAAACTCCATACAAAAGAATATAAAATATCTCATTAATAATTTTTACATTGATTATAGGTCAAAATTGTATCTTAGATAGTGAACTAAGTAAAATGTATTAACATTAGTTTCACTTTTTTCTTTTTAAACTGTGGCTACTAGAAAACTTAAAATTATACATGTGGTTACAGTTATTTCTAAAGGACAATGCTACTCTAGAGATTATCAAAGATATTTAAGATAGGGTATTTTTCCTTGTTAAAGGATGATACAAGGTTTATGTGAATTAGTAACTCATGGAAAGACATATCTGTTTAGGTGACAAGTGATTGGTAGAAGAAAATAGTATCTGTGAATAATTTCAAAGAAGGGGAAGTTAGTATGGTCTTCAGTGCTTTGAAAAGTATATTAAAGATTGCATGCAAATCTTTGAGTGGGATAAGGAAAAGGGAGAGGATGGCAAATTGTCAGTGTCCATCCAAGAAAAAGAAGAGAACCAGGTTAAAAAAAAAAAAAAGGCAAAAATTAATAAGAAATCTGACTTTTCTATGATTACAGCAAAGATAATCACTAATAAAAGAGCAGAATTTTCTTCTGATTTTTGCTTTATATTTCTATTAATTGAATGCTGGCAAGTAAAATATGCAACATTTTAGGAAGCCATGTGACACATACATTTTATGCCTTAAAAGAAATAATGTTTATTGTCACATGTGACGATCTCACTGCTTGTTTCTTTCATCTGAATTCAATTTACCCCTTCATTTCTACAAAATCACCCAATCTGAAACAGCTTTGCAAATCATTATGAGCTTGAATGTTACATGGCTCATTGCTTCGTGCATTTGTCAAAATTTCTGCAAGTAGAAAGATAACCTAAGGACATAAAAATTAACACATGTAAATTAATCATTGACTCTAGATTTGGTTATGAAATCAATAAAAGAAATACATCAATTTCTAAACTTAAATTAAAAAAGACATACCCAGAAGTGGTGTAACTGATAATCTGGCTTGTTTCAATGAGAACATGTGCTGAAACCATATGTCAAAGAGAACACCAGAAACATAATTCATAAGAAATGATTTGTTTTTAAATTTGGAATCAAAATGGTAGAGTGAAAGCTATGTTTTATTCTACTTTGAGGGAGGCATCTAATTTATATGAAACACCAAAATAACGAAGTTGTTTCTGGGCTATTGGCTTCTTAATCTTGTATATTAATTCAGGTAATGCCCTACTACCACTCTCTTCTATTTAATTATTTTTATTTATGTACCATTAAGCTCCATTTTCTTTACTTTTGCTGGATATATATGTGTGTGTGTGTGTGTGTGTGTGTGTGTGTGTGTGAGTGTGTGTGTGTGTGTGTGTGTATGTATATGTATGTATATATACACATGCAAACCCAGAGTATTTGGGCAGTGCCATCACCTCATTTGCAATCCTCAGAAGACCCTTTTCTTGGTGGAGAATACAAATGACAGTCCTTGACATTCTTTAAGAGCAGTTTTACTTCTTTAATTAGGAGTTTCAGGCGGGCCCCTCTGCTTGAACCCTTAACATTTCCAGACACTCCTGCTTCACTTCCCAGCTGACTTTTCCTAAGTTTGTGTTGAATATATTCTTGATTTGTAAGAAAGCTGCTTTCAGGCCCTTTCATATTCTACCATAATCCCTTGGTAATTACAAAGTCTCTCTCTGCAACAATAGGCAAATCCAGGAGGAATTCTGTAGCTTTGCCTCACACATAAAATTATACTTGGACATCTCAGCTGAATTTGCCTCCCAGGAGCCCCCAACTTAGAAAGAAGTCCTGTTAGAAATGCCAAAACAGAGGAGCTCAAAGGATATAATGAAAATAACTTTGTGTCAGTGGAAAACATTGGTTAAATAAAGTAGGGCAAACCAACTTTCAACGAAATAACTTATTTAATAGCCCATAAATTCTAACTATAAAAGGCTCACTATTTGGAAAGCAGATTCCATACTCCTTAACACTCCACGGATAACAATTTTTCACTTTAACAGGTTTTAAGCCATGAGCAGTCTGAACTTCTCTTTTCTTCTTTTGCTTTCCTGTAATTATTTGCATGTTTTTTTCCTTTTCCTTCAGTTTTCCTTTTACCCACTGACATTAAAAATCATATTAGAAATTCATCAGCATTGCAAACTCAAGAGCATTAAAATCATTTGTCTAATTACACTGTGTTTGGCTATTTGCAATTTATCTTGTTACTAAATACCCGTAATTGGTCATGATTATTGATTTAGGTTAGAGTTTTATAACATCCGCTTTTCTTTTTGCCATAAATCACAATAAAATATGTGCTTCTCAGTACTTTACTACATTGATATTTTGGAAAAACTGTGTCTTCACTCACCAAAATAATGTAAATGTCCCTACAGATTTTATTCTAATGACAAATACATGGCATGTTTCCTATAGTTATCTTGCAAGTTGATGATTGAGATCTAATATTTAGGTAATAAAAAGAGTATGATTTTTGCTTTCCTACAGTAAGGTAAATTTAATTGATTTAATCATATAACAATGAAATCAAGAGTATATAAAGCTAAGAAATTCTGATTTCATTCCTTGGGGTATATGCATTTTTTAAACTTTCCCAATCAGACTGAGTCTTTGAGGAATTGATTAATGTTCCTTTCTGTCCCTTCCTGCACAACATCAATACACTAAGCTTCACACATGATTTCATACACCTCATGCTTTCTAACAGCACTAAGAGCTTCATGTCAATGTTATTTCAAAGCCAATCAGAAATACATAGAAAAATAAAAATCATATTTATTTATTCACTTACTTATTATTATTTTGCAGTGCTGGGGATGAACCACAATCAAACTGAGTGGTAGGCAAGCACTCTTCCACTGAGCTACATCAAAATAATACTTTCTATTTTTTATTCTGTTTTGTCTTACTTTATTTTATGTACTTTTATTGGTGCATTATAGTCTCACATCATAATGTAAATCATGTTGATAGTGACATACATGCACACAGCACTTAAAAAGAAGGTAAGTAGTTAGAAATAAAGTTACTTAGTAATGTTTTGCTTCTGCTTCACTGTAGGATAAAGCAAACCCTGAGATTTTCACGTTGATAATGCACCAAGATATACTTCAACACATTTTGTAGTCTCAAAAATCTTTAACGGGTAAAGGACATTCAATAATCTTAATAAGAATATTGGGCAACATGTACCTGTCTGTGGTTGAGCATTGAGCCTTATTTGGTCCTTGAGATCACCAGAATTTTCAGTGTACTGTGGTAGATTTTTCAAGAAATCACTAGACAAACTGTGGGGTGGATGTCACAAATCCAGGACTGACGGTGCTCTAGAACTTAATCAGGCACTGGATTCTAAGATTAAAGACGACATAAAGTACAGCTTCTGTAAGGAGGGCAAGTAAGCGTAGGCCAAGTGGCATCTCCTTGGCCAGTTGTGTCCCCTTTAACCAGTTAAGATGATGGGAAAAAATGATATAGTACTAAATTTTAGGCAAACATAAAGATGGTCAGAGTTAAATGTAATGGTTAAGCTTTGAGTGATATGATGTAAGTAGCAAAAAATAATAGTTTACTATGAGCATTTATATACTAAACCCAATGGGATTTTCAATGAACTATTCAAGAAGGGAAAATGTACAAAAATATTTTCCATTGGCAAATACTTGTTAAATCTCCTAAAGCAAGTTTTTGTTTTACCCTATTTCTAGAGTGTTCAGCTCAATCCTATAAATTGGTTGAGGCGGAGAAAAAAAATTAGTTCTGTTGGTCCTTGTAAACATTTCACTTTTATTTCTAGGAAAAAAAGAGATCATTTTTTAAAAACTGCAGGTGTGAGGAAACTAATATTGAAAGTCTCCTGTGAACTATTTTATACCTTACCCCATCAGAGTGCCCTTGGACTGAAGAGAAAAAAAAAATTGGATGAGAAACACAAACCCTGTAGCTTCAGATACTCAAAAGCTTATTATAGCTGAAAATGAGTAACATATTACAGCCACCAGGCCTATTAGAATGGAGAACAGATTTACCTTGTGCTCAAATCTGAAAGTAACCTTATTATGGCCTTCAGAAGTGAGCAAAGCTGTATGTTAGCCTTTTACATGGGATCCCATTTAACCCACATGTTAAAATATGGTCTCAGTTTTAGTTTTAATTAGTAGTTAGAGAATAATAAAAGTCTTTGTGAGAAAAAATTCTTAAAATAATACAGAAGCAATGCTATTTTATTCAATATTATAACAATTTCTTCCCAAATCTTGTTGAATTTCAGTCCAGACTCTTAACATTATTCTTACACTTAATCTAACAAAATTGGACATACTGAGAGATATTTTCAGCTTACTAGAAGTACAAAAAATACATCCAGTGCAAAATGTTATGGATAACATATATATATATGTGTGTTTTTTTTTTTTCAGATTGTCCAAAGGGAAAAAGTAATCAAAATCTCTGTGTGTATATGTATTTGGGTGTCTGGGACAGACTAGGCTCCAGTTGAAACACAACATGGGGCTGTTTTCTAATTCCTACAAAAGAAGTAATCTTTGACTCCACAAGGAGAATTTTTGGGTTTCAGAAAGAAATGTGTCACTTTGACACATTTCTTATATACATGTTGTGTATGTGGATACACACATACACACACACACACACACACACACACATTTTTCTTGCCAAATAAGCATATGAATAATGATAACAAAGAATCACTTGCTTCTTGGGTTTTCTCACCTTTGCATTAGGTACTTAAATGAAAACTAGTAAAGAACCATACTCAAGATTAGAGTTTGAAAAGGAAGCCCCAATCAGTAGACTCCTTTCTTCTAATTTGCTCTTGCTTTTTCATGTTTATAAAGACCTTCTTGCTTCTTATTGATTCTTGGGGAATTGGAGATTGTTAGTGTCCACAATAAAGACATTTTAATAGCAAATTAAGACCTAGTCCTCTACTCTCACTTATACAACTTATTTTCCATGAATTCAATTATTATCATGTTTGTTTTCTAGGCTCTTTCAAGAGATTGAAATCATTTTTGAGAATTAATATAAATTCGACCCTTGTACTTATAAAATAGTGAGAGAAATGTTCTAATTGTGGCAGGCTATATCCTGCATGTCAAAGTTACTAAGGATAAAGAATGTTAGAATTAAGAATAAATTTCAAGTATTTCATTTTGAGATCAGGAAACTAATGCTAAAAGGCACTAAATGATATTCTCAAAGTCATTGACAGAAATGAAAATATCATCAAGAGTTTGTGAATCACCACTTACTGTTTTTCCTGCTATATTTTACCTTCATTTAAGTGCAGTATATAATTTTTAATCATTTGTTTTTTTTTTTTTTTTTGATGAAACCATGTTTCCATCAAACAAATATTTTTTCCTTGTACCTGAATGTATATGATGGGCTCTCTGTAAGAGTTTTTCTTGATGTAAAAACAGACATTTCTGTGATATATGTGAAAGTGATCAAAAGAAAATAGACTTCCACTATTAATATTTACTGAAAACCAGGAGTATAGTATTATAACCATTATGCATAATTCCTTATAGATTTTACTAAATAAATATCATTTACAAACTTGCTTAGCACTAAGCCTCACCAACTCATTGGCAAAGTCATTAAGGGTAAGAAACCAAAGACAACCTTGGAGCTGCATCTTGGATACTGTAGCCACAGAGGGTAATGGAAATCTTTTAATCCTTTGGCTATTTACATTACAGCCTAATACAAGAAGTCATTTGTATATTATTTTGCATCTACCTTGTGTTTACCAAAATTTTGCTTTGTATTTACCTGTGTTATGTGTCAAATTTACTCCCAGGAAAGCGAGAAGTAGGAGACTGTCTAGGAGAGTGAGGGGAGCTGTTTCTACTGACAAGGACCTCAGCAGAATTGCTGGGCTTGGGAGAATGAGACAAAGTCAAGGGTCACCGCCAGAGACGTGTGTCCTCATGTCTAAGCAAAATAATGCTTCAAATGGAATTCTGAGATTGTGCGAGGAGCCAAGGGAATGAAAATCAATAGAAGATTGACTTAAAATAGAGATTAGAAGAATAGCTGGGAAAATCCTTAAGACAAATGAACCTGCAATGAGTCATTTGAAGTTCCTAGAGAACGTAGGTGGGGCATTTGATCCATACAAAGGCTCTGGGTGGGTCACTTAGGAAACAGAGATGAGTCAGATGCAGCTTTCAGTTGAGTGGTGGAGGGAGGAATCTGTGGGAAGACAACCCACAAACAAATACTCATGATTCACTGAGGCTGGTTCTAGTAGATGTTTATATAATAATATGGATGAGCAGAAAGAGTTATTAGTTTACCATTGTTTCTGAAACACATTTAAAGGCTTAAAATAACACACATCTAGTATCTTACAAGTCAGGGTGTAAAGTCAGACTTGGGTCTCTCTGGGCTTAGATCAAGGTGTTGAGGGCTCTGTTTCTTCTGAGACCTAGAGGACAATCCGTTTCCATGCCTTCTCTGGCTTCTAGATGGCGCCTGTCTTCCAGCTCATGGCTCTCTTCCACCCTCAAAGTCAGCAATCACCAACTTAGTCTTTTTCACATCACATTGTCCTGGATAGGACTCTTTTCTGTCTCTGTCTTTTGCTTATAAGGACCCTTGTGGTTACACTGAGTCCAAGCAGATTATCTGGGATACAGATCCTTAATTAAATCACATTTGCAAAGTCTCTCCATTTTGCCATGGAATAGCCACAAATTCTAGGGATTAGAAAGTCATTATTCTTCTTGCCACAGAGTGAGAAGAAACTAAAGTATCCTGAAAAGATTTCACATGACATGGTGGTGAGTTCTCACATGATAAGTAGATTTCCACATAGATAGTATCTATGTTGGGAGGAGGGAGGATAGATTCTAAACAGAGAGAGCCTTATACAAATCAGACAGAAATCTTTCACTCAATGCTTTCTTGTTAAATATGCAATCTGCCATAGAAGCAAAAGCGTCTGACATTGCTTGGCATTGTGCTCATTACCAACATCTGCTACCCTCCTGGAAATTTTTACAGATTAATATCACATTTCTGTTTTTAGCCAAATATTAAGGTTAAGCTAGATGATCTATTCAATCTATTCAAAAGGCTAATCTCTCTCTCTCTCTCTCTCTCTCTCTCTCTCTCTCTCTCCCTCTCCCTCTCCCTCTCCCTCTCCCTCTCCCTCTCCCTCTCTCTCTCCCTCCTTTTCTCTAAATGAATACAATATTTTCTCTTGTCCAGAGTTCAAACAATCTTTTCTTTATTCACAAGGATTGAATACTATAATAATTGGAAATAGTGTTGAAATACAATCTGCTTCCTCCTTAAATCAATAAGGATTTCCATCATCTGGTCCTGCTCACATGCTAACACTATTTATATAGAAGTCATCTCCTTTGTTGGCATATATGGAGTTCTGAGTCTTCTATCAGTTCATGTTCAAGGTAGGGGTTTACTGGATGCAATCCATTTTTATTTCTTTTTCACTCACAGGATCAACACTCTCCAGTCCAGGTGAGGGTTATGTGAAAGTTATTCAAAAGCAGAATTAACGGGGAGAATGAGGAGCAAGAATTAGTAAGCATATGACCATACTTTCAGACTGTCAACAGACTGTTGTCTCCATCCTGCCTCCTCAAATTGCCTTTACCCAGCCAAAGTTTGAGGACATTCCTGGCCACTCTCATGCATCAATGGCATGGGTACATGCCAAAAACTGCTCTGAAACAGGACCACTGTGGGATCTGGAGGGGGTAACCCGAAGCTGTCTTTATTGCACAACTCAAAACTACTCATCAATCATGCTCCAGCCCCAAACTCAATCATGATCCAGTCCAAAACTAATGTAAGGATTCTAGATGGTCCAGGTTAGGTTGAATCCATTTTTCCAAGAACATTCAGCAGGATGTCTGAATCTGAGAGTTATACAGAGTTCTGTTGTGATTTAGGGGCCTCAGATCAAGCTAGATAATTGCAATGTCCCCCTGAGAGAGTTGATATTTTGTAGTAGACTTAAACTTGTCTAATTCTTTGAAGATCCCTCAGGTATGTGCAAGCCAGAAATTTAACCAAACATCAAAGATAATATGACTAACCTCAAGGGAAGTACAAAGACACAATGAGGTTGGGGGTGGTATCCAAATTCTTCCTTAAAATCTTACTCTACACAGGCTATTGCTTTATTTTTTATCACAGAAAAAAACTATATGGCATACGTGATTTATGAATATTTTTATTTTGCCTTCTGTAAGAATATTTCTGTTTCTTTTGAGTGTTGTCCCCCGAATTATGTCCCTACCCTCTTGTGCTATTTCTTTGGATCCTTCCTCAGTGACCTAGCCTAATTTCCAAGGATAGTTGCATTCCCACTTGCTTTACAGATTTCTTATTGCCCTGATTTTTGCAAACTTTGTAGTTTTCTATTGTTTTAGTCTTTTGTATGCATTAGGAATGTTGGCTATAGCCAAAGCTTATTTGAAAAGCAACAATTCCAGGAGGATTTATTTAACAAATCATCTAGAAAAGATGGTGAAATATATCCTATGATTGTTTACATCTCAACATACTTGGGCATGTCCACAGATGTTTGAGGAACCTGAGGCATTCAAACGGCAACAAATATTTAAGTAGTGTCTATCACATACCAAGCCCTTGTGATAGAGCTAGGGATGTAAGTGTGACATGTAAATATGAATGATTTAAAAATGAGTAAGATATGGTTCCTGCCCTAAAGAATTAAGTCCAGAAAGGACACATATAGGCAAATAGTTATAATGCAATGTGATAAGTGCTCTTACAAATGTATGAACTAACTCCTTTGAGAGCACAGATAAAGGAGCAATTAATTCAGTCTGAAGAAGTTCAGGGAAGCCTCAGAGAAGAGGTCATATTTCAGCTGAGTCATGAAAGAAGACTTGGACTTCACTAGGGACTTGAGGATAGAAGAGAAAGCATCTAATAAGAGGAAGGGTCAGAATGAACAGGGGTTCATGAAAGTTCATGGCTAGGTCCTTGGCAGATGTTAAGCTCCAAAAAGTATTTCTGAATTAATGTGTAAGTGAATGTATGTTTGAAGAATTGGCTACGATTCTAATACCCTTTCCTGTTCCAAAGCATGGGCACTGAGGTATAAGAAGAGAGCATAATCATTGCTGATTGCAGGCTACTTACAGGGGTTATGAGCTCCAGTTCATCTGCCATGGTTACCATGATGGTCATGGAGATGGAAGCTCTCTCATTTATTCTCACTCCCTTTTGCTTTTTGAGAATTAATGAGGAGGGCAATGGGAAGAAATTGCAACTTTATCATTCCTTAACTTAGTGCCTACAGCCCCTTTCTGAACTATCAGGCAGCTGAAATGCAATTATTTCAGCAGTGGATTTATAGCCAGATAGTTATTAAGTAGCCAAAAATGAAGGAGCAGGTGGAACATTTCAGGTAGTAACAAAGAAACAAACAAAAACCATAAAATTATTTTAAGAAAGGGAGCCTGCAAAATGGTCATAATGATTTGATTGAAGTGAATAAGGGACTACATGGCCATAGAGGATCCAAAACAAGAGGCAGAGGCCAGGCCCTGCAAGAACTTGGGCAGCAAGTTGGAAATATAGGTCATGAGGGAGGGGAAAATTAAATGGGTTAAGTAAGAGTATCGTATAAAAGGGTTTGTGTTCCAAAGTAACCACTCTGACTCTTGAAGACCTATAGATTGGGAAATATTTGTGAAGTTTGGTAGGTCAGTGGATAATGGAACGGGAATCGATGACACTTGATCATTCAAATGGGGATAGAGCATGAAGTTGAAGAGAAATAGAATGTTTGAGAGAGATTTAGAAGGTAAAATAGAATTTTTAAATACAATTCAAATAAGATGCCAACACAATTTAAACAGGATTGGAACAGAATTTTTTAATACTTCTATGTTTTCTATATTTAACTCCTCATTGTCATAGTAGTAAGACCAGGGCTCATAGCATATTTTACTTTATTCTGCCTCAGAGACAGAAAAGACTCCTACTAGTATTGAAAAAACAAAACAAAACAACAACAACAAAAAACAAAACAAGCAAACAAACAAACAAAAAACATAAGCAAAACAATTCTCAATTTCCACCATGCAAATCCTCTTGAAATGCTGTTTGTTTAAGCAGGTTCAATTTTAAAACTGATTAAAGCTTCATTGTCTATTTCCTTTTAAAAATTTGATTAATAGTTCAGCATAAATTTAATTGCTGGTTACTATAATGATTCAAACACTTAAAAGTTAGTAATAATAGAGATATAATTTTATAAGAATATCAAACAGAAGGAGAGCTCATTCTCCAAATATTATATTTTTTAAATTTATAGTTATGTCAATTATAAGAAATTAGTTTTCAGTTACTTATTTGACTGCTTTTAGAAGTTTTTCTAGGTTGGAATATTGAAAACATGTATAGTAAGGGGTTAATGACTGTAATTTTTAAAGGTTTGAAATGTGCAAAAGACAGATATGTAATTCTGTATGCAGATATGTCTATAAAGCTGTTAGAGAGATAAGACATTTTATTTAGCAAATACCATATAGTATTTTAGAATACAATCAAATTGCTTGGGCTACTTCTATTATGGTGTCTGTGATGTTCATTCTAATTTGCTATGTTCTTGTGGAGAAGGAATCTGAAACCTTGAGGGAAAAGAAAACATACAAATGCTATTAGAGTACACATTTTTGAGCAGCAGGAAGTCAGTAATAAGCGTCAGAGATTGATCAGGATTGTGTTCTATATATAAACAATTGCCATCAGGTGTGCCCTGGTACGAGGTCAGCCATGCACCCAAGCAGTAATTTGAGCAATTTAGAATCTCAGGCAGCCCAGAGAGGGAATAAATTATTGAAAAGTTGAACTTCAAGTGTAAAATGTATCTTTGTGGCAGATTTCTCAAAGAAACAGATTTTGTTCTTTCATATTAAATTGGATCTGTTTGTGGCCTTAAAAATAAATAATTTATTGACAAACATACAAAAATATGTTGGTTAGCATTAGTTTTACAAAAGTAGGAAGTATCTTAAAAGTAGAGAATAGATATGTATATATGTTTGGAGTTTTCTACCTAGAATAATCCATAAAGTAACAAAATAAAAATAAAAATAAAGCTTTGTTACTGAAGAAATATTTAGTTTTAACCAAACTTTCTTACTGTTTTTCACATTGTTGAAATCAAACTGAAGCCAATAGAAATTGTTCAACTGACTAAAAACATAATTATGGACTTCTTATTTCTAGATAGTCACTCTAAATAATACAGACTATATTATTGAAAAACAGATAAGAATTCATTCTAGAATCAAGAGTCTCAGACAGATTACATCTTCATTAACTTGAAATCTACAAGCATTAAATGGAACATTCTTTGTTCTAGAGAATTTACTCTTTGGCAGACCTTGCTGTTCCTTGCCACATATGTTCTTTCCTTTTTCTTTTATATTAGATCTCTAGAGTTATATACTATGTAACTACATTTTCAAACATCCCTTGAAAATGTGACCCTATAATACAATTGTGGTTGGTGGTATATGAGTGAATGGGATATATGCATTCCTAAGAAAGAATGAGCTTGTCCTGCATTGTTTCATCCCCACTGGCTGAAATATAGATGTCTTCTCTGGATCTGCAACAGCCATCTTGAGTCTAAAGACAAAAGCCCCCATTCCTGTTGGCGCTTGGTCATTCCATGAGAGATTTAAAACTCCAATTTTCTCCATTTTGTTTAACTCACTCTATTTTAGGATACACTTATTTTGTATACTTATATTTCTGTCTCATCATTCAGCTAACACTTCCTGATAGTTCTTGACTTCAAAAATCTCACTCTTTATTTTGATTAGGAATTAAGTTTGATTAGGAAATTATCACTTTTATGGGAACTAATTTTAAGGCACTTATATGAATTGTTAAATATGTTACATATTTTTGAGTTTCATATACCTCAAATGCAAATGAATGCTCACAGTTTTAAAACTGAAACGCACTCTTGCTAGATTAAGTTTTGGGGAATATGGGGATGTTGGAAGTATACATACGGCTCCACCCTGTGACTGAAATTGAGCCTCACAAGAGGGCATTTTTGACATTCAGCGGCCATTGTGTCATTGGACAGTCATGAAACCACAAATCATCTCCTAGGACTCTTTTGTTACTACAGGGACACTGCTGAAAGTGGAATTAATCAGGGAAGGGAGAAGATTGAGCAAGAAGAAACGGAGAGATGTGATCATGTTCCAAAAATAAATATAGAAAAAATTTCACATGTGAAAAATTTTGCAGTACAGTTTATGGCTTTCTAAACCAAATTGTGATTCAGATAATAAAAGCTATTTGTTTTTAAGATTAAAAACTTTATGAAGGCAGGAGCCATGTCTATTACACATATCTCAGTGTTCCCAATGCTGAGGCTATCATCAAACCTGAAATCCTCCTGCCTCAACCTCCCAAGTACTATGATTACAGGTGTGTACCATCATCCTGACATCTTAGTATATTTGTCAGCATTTCATCACTGTGACAAAATACTTAAAAATAATTAAAAGAGAGAAAATTTATTTTGGCTCACAATATCAAAGGTGTCAATCATGGTTGGCTTTCATTGTTGCTAGACTTCTGGTAAGGTAGAACATCATGGTGAAATGATATGGTAGAACAAACCTGCTCCGGTAATGACAGCCAAGAAGGAGGGGTGGGGGAAAGAAGAAGGAGGAGGAGAAAGAAGAAAAGAAGGAAAAGGAGGAAGAGGAATAAGGAGAGGAGGAGGAGGAAGGAGGAGGACGAATAAGGAGAAGGAGGAGGAGAAGAAAGAAAGAAAGAAAGAAAGAAAGAAAGAGGAGGATCTAGAGACAAAATGTAACTGTCAAAGGCACATATCCAAGGACCAACTTCCTTCAACTAGTTCCCACCTCCTCTAGCCCCCCCCATCCCGCACAGTAGCCCCCCCAGATATGAATTCATCAATGGAACTGATTAGGTCAGAACCCTCATGATCCCATAGCTTCCCAACACCCTGCCTCTTAACATTGCTGTACTGGAAACCAAGCCTTCAACACATGAATCTTTGGGGGACACTCCAGTTCCAAACCATGACACTCAGGTACGGGTTACAGTGATGGAAAGCTAACTAACACAATGAGATTGGAAACATTTGTGTCAGGTACTATTACTGAGAGGTAGCTGACTCAGGTGGAGCTAGTAGACATTTGTAGTGGCTCTGCCTGAGAGCATACTGAGCAGACAATATGATCAGCACCCAGACCAGGGCCTGAGCATTCGGCTGCAGATTAGGTGCTGCCCCCTCTGTGAGCAGAGCACCACTTCTCTCCTGCATTATGCAGGTGACTGTGTCCTCTACCCCTAGGCTCCAGGGAGGGCTTCCTCTCCTGTTATTCACAGAAAGGAACTGGAAGATCCTGCTCGCTTTCAAAGAAAGAGGCAGCTCATGAATTTTCATCACATACACAGATGCAGACGTGGGTCAAGGGGAGTTTCGCTGAGTGTGAGGCAGACTCAACACCTCCCGCTCCCTGAGGGACAGCGTTGGAAAAGGGGGCACTTGTAAGTTTTACATTTTCAGTAAAGCTGTCAAAACGAATTAAGTGTAGAAAGGTAAGGGAAGCAATGTTTTTCAGTTGAAGCTTAAAAGTAAACAACTCTCCATGTCATTAATGCAATTAGACAATTACAAATATTTTTACTGAATAATAATGTGCATGGGAAAAGGCAAGTCGATTACTAAAGACATTATCCATACAATTAATCTATGAATATGTTACAATAGAGGAGAAATGATTTCCAGTGGGGTGCTCTGATTACCATAGCTGCTGTGTATACTGATAAAATTATCCAGATAAGTTCTTTATGTGAGTGTTGATAACAGTCTATAGTGCAAATATAATAAAAGTGATGATAACGGCAACAATAATAGGTTATGTCATTTGAATGCTCATTATAGCAAGTCCTTTAACTTCATAGTATTTAATTAACTAAACATCCCTCATGTAGTAGGGTGGTTAACCAACAGGCTTTGGAGCCAGCCAGTCTATGTTCAGATCTTAGCTCCAATCTGTAAAATGGAAATAACAACTATATCTCACAGGACTATTGCGAAGAGGAATAAGTGAATAATAATATAGAATAGTGTCTGGCATAGTGAAAGCAACTGATAAGGTGCAGATTTTACTACTCCTAAAAAGAAGCTTTGTCAATAAATTTGCTACACCTTGATCGACATAAAATAAATAAATTAGGTATGGAAAGAATGCAGACACGAAGAGTGTCCCTAGCAATCCTTTATGCTGTGCTGGAGTTACAGTTGAACTTGCTGCTGTTGGTGATGCCCCTTGTATGACCCACACTCTCCGGGCCTCCCTACTAAAGTGCACTGGGCAGTTCACAAGAAAAGTGATAAAGTAGTCATTTTAGATTAAAAAGGCACTGGCAAAACGACTCCCAGATAAAGTAGAATCCCCTATGGTTTTTATGAGGTGTATTTTTTTCAATCATAGATGTCATTTCCGCAAATTTCATTTTGGCACTTGGCACATGCATGTGATTTGAAAGCAATATTGCACATGTGCTGACTGTTACCATGACATTCTTTGGGGACTGCTTCACACAAATTAGGTGAGAACTTATCTCTGTAAAAGAATGTCTGTCACTGACAATTATGGTGATGCCCAACCAGTGCCCACAGTGCGAATACAGAACGTCAACATGTATTTCTCAAGTTTTATGATTCAAGGAGGAAACATCAAGCTTGAAAAAAAAGAAAAGAAAAAAAATCTCGATCTTCCAACTGTCACAATTGTGCCCCCATTAGAAATGGTGGCGCCTGGACTCCATTAGTTAGCATAAGTCACATTCGAATAAAGAGGTGAACAAGCCACAATCCACCACCATAAAATGGGTCACCACTTTAATGAAAGAGGGCCTTGTTCTTAATTTATTTGGATCCCAAATCAAATTATGTAGTATTAGAGACTTTTTGTTGTTGTTGTTGCTTTGGAAAGGCTTGCTTTTGTGCTGAGCAGTTCAACTGAATTTCTTTGTTAAGAAGATAACCAGGACGTTTAGGCTCACACACCAGCCTTCTGCAAACATTTCTATGGAATATTTTAACATACATAAGCAACCTTGCAATGTGCGCTTAGGATTTTGGGTTGAAGATGAAAGCCAAAACTTAAAGTGAGGTTTAGTGTGTTGTGATTCTCAGTGACATTTTTTATGTGTTTCCTGAAAACTTGCTGTGAACCTTGGCCTTTCTAATTTGAGGTTAATGTTTTTAAGTCACAGCCCTGCAAGCACACATTTAAAATAAGACCGTCAGCATCCTATTATATTTGACATTTTCCTTGCAATTTCTTATACAATTTTTAAAGCTATAATGTTGTTGCATACATAATGTACCAAATAAATATTTACTTATTTCAAGACCAAGAGTATATGGGCAAAAATATTCTGAAAGGCATCATGAAATTGTAAAATGTTAAATTTAATATTTTCCTGTTCACTAATGCAGCACTGTGAAATTCTGGCCAAGTCAGTGGATTAGAAGAGTGTTCAGGGTGAAATCATGCTTATTAAGATTTGGATTTAGTATTACACTTAAGTACCATTCTGCCTCATTTTCTCTTTCTAGTTCCAGTGAATGTGATAATTGTCTGTTGAGCTAAGAGAAAGGAGCAGTTCATCCTTTCTTTCCTAGAATTGCTCCCAGTTCTCTGCTATGATCATACCAGTAGCTTCATAGCAGGTACAAGATAGAGTAATTTCCTCAGCTACCATCAAAGGCTGTTTACAGGATATGGAGTAATAGCAGGAGTCTCATTCTAGGATGATTTTGCCAATTCTATTCCACTCATGTTATAAAAACTTAGCAGAAACTCAGCTAGTAGCAGCTCAATGCAGCTAATAATTATTGAGCACTTACTATATGCTAAGTACTTTGCTTGTATTATCTCACCGAACCTTTTCTCAGTTAGCAATTCCATTCCACTTGTATAGTGAAACTAGGTTATGTTGCAGCTACCAGCGGCTGGTATTTATTAAATACTTACCACTTTCTCATATTACTAGTAATACTAAGTGTAACTTGCATTATCTCATTTAATTTCACATCAACTCTTTGTCTTGTAATCACAAATTATTTCAGTTCATTGTGATTTTTTTTCCTTTTTATCTCTTCTTTACCTTAATAAAAGTAGTTTATACTGGGCTGCAACTTGAAAACAAGATGGCTAAGGAAAAGGAGATGAAGAAGAAATAAAAGAAGGAGGTAAGGAGGGAGGAAAGAAGGAAGAAAACCTGATGTATAAATTGTCTATTAGTTGGGAGGACTCCCAGCTTCCTCCTCTAAGGCAAGAAGCACAGCTGGTTTCACAAGATCCTGTGTTGGGGAGGAGGCTGCAGGAAGAGGATGAACCTTTTTAATATAGAAGCTACTTTAACCTAGAAGGGCATGGCTTCCCAGGAGAGGACAGATGCATGCCATAGCATGGTGACTTGCTAACACAAGAACCAGCCCAGTGGTTCTGCACAGCTTTGGCAGCAGCTCGCCTATCTAGGACTAAGAGAGGGTGATGACCTTATTGACTTATGTATGGAATAACCACTATCTCCTTTTCTTTTGCCCCCATTTGTTGTGCTTATTTTAACATTGTTATTATAAGTTCCATCTTGATATTTAAGATGCCTAAAGGAAAAAGGTAGAGTGATTAGTGGAACATGAAGAGAGACATGGTGTATAAACACATCACACCATCCTTAGCTGTTTACTTTAACTGATTTTTGTCCTTGAACTTTGAGCCTCCTGAGAGCAGAGATTTATTTTATTTATTAATGAATTCTTAGGACTGTTCACAGGGCTTGGTTTGACCTCTGTAAATGTTTGCTGGATTATCTAATTAACACCAGGTTTAACACATATTCTGTATATGAAAAGGCAAACAATAGTTATTACCCTAAGAGAAGAGAAATACTAGAAGAAATATGGTCCTCCATGCATTTCAGTTCTTGTCTTGGGCGAACATTCCCCTACATTTATACCCACCTCTCTGATGCACCCTTAAGAGGGTGACCTTGAGTTATATCTGTCCTTGACACCTTGGCAGTGGGTATTCCAGGAGCTATTGTAGCTCATTGCAGCTGTCAGTCCATGATTTCCAAGGCCAAGTTGCTAACCACTTAACATAGAGCATAATTTTTTTCTTTTATTTTATACCCAAATCATAAAAGATTGTGTAACTTTGAGCAGGCTTGTAGTGCTGTCTACATAATCATCTCAGAAGATTTAAAGCACTATAGGAAGCTGATAAATTGTTTTTAAAGCTAAGCATAGACCCAGTCTAATGTAGATTGAATCAGTTCAGTTAAAACATCTACCTTAAAACACTTAAAAAGGTGATAGGCTATCTGCCTCTAAGCCCTGACTAGCTGCCCTTAGTAGTAAGCTAAAATTAGAAACTTGTTGAAAATATGCAGTATGTTTATGAAGGCTAAGGAATATTTAAAAGCAATATTTAAATATTTTTAAAACATGTCTGATGCAGAAGAAAAATTTCAGTTTCTCTTTAGAGTTACTGAGGCGCAAGATAAAACTAGGAAAGTTCACCCGGCCATGTATATTTTACAGCAAACATGTCATTTTAGACATCTTTCAAAATGTATCTGGAATATGGAAAGCAATCCTACTGAGCTATTGTTTGGCATAGCTCATTGACATATTTATGTTGGTAAAATCAATCAGGTTAGAGCAACTATGAGTTTTGGGACTTTTCTTCTTATTTCTGTTTGAATGAATGGAGTATAGAAATTTTCAGTAAATTCAAAAATAAATGTGTAATGTATTTTATTTATTGTTTTGCCATTAGAATTTAAATAAAGAGCACGAGAAAGGGAGACATCTGGAGAATAATTTTGGACACCATATTCAAAGAGGTTGTAATAAATGGCCAGTGTGTTACAAAATAAGGAAATTGGTGAACATCCCAGAAGCTGGGTTCCAAGGTCATTTTCTCTCTCTCTCATCCTATATGCTGTCAATTTTCAGAAAGTTTAGAGTTGCTCAGAACCTCCAGTGTCTCTTCTAAACAATGGCAACAAACATGGCTCTTTGTTTTAAAAAATAATTGTAAGAATCAAATAACACATATATTATACATAAAGGTACTGGAAAACCCCCAAAACTCACATTTCTATAGATAAATTGTCTAGTAATTATTGTTCAATTAGAACAAATTATTGTCTTAGAAACTGAATATAATTTGAACTTGTCTCAATTTATTATTTTCTTTGCTCTGAGGAGAATAGACACAAGTATTTGAAATGACATTTTTAGAAAATTGTACTTGAGTTAAATGTACCTTATATTCTACACTTGGGGTGAGAGTTGCGTGTGTATGTATGTGTGTGTGTGGGGGGGTGGGGACTGAATGTTAAGTTTAACAAAAGTAGGCTTTCTTTTAAAATTAGAATCTCAAAGGACTAGACTTTTACAATAGTTACAATTCTTACCCAAGATATAAGTTTAATAATATTGAGGACAAAAGAAAGGAAGAATATTGCAATCATTACGCAAGAGAGCTAACTGAAGATTTGGTTGTAAAACAATGATAAGATGGAGATTTGTCTCTAGGCAGTAAAGAGTCCTATCAAACTATATGTTGAGAAAGTTTTCCAAAGTTCTATTTCTTTACTTTCTTAAACATCTTCTGGTATATCAATTCCAGCAATATTTTGGCAGCCTAAAATTACACCATTCTGACCTTGACATTAGTATTCAGAAGCACTGATGAGAGAATGACAGCTTCTCCATCCTAGTGGGTGATCTCGCAAGCTTTTACTTTCATGACTATGGAGTTTCTGTCAAATGTGCTTCCAGCTGAATGATCACATTCTTTTGAATTATGAAGTGGCTGCAAACTGTGCTAATTGGGTCCGCACCGATGTCACTGATAAGGATTAAACAGTCTTGATTGTCTAAAGTCACAAATATATGTAATTTTGTTATACATGTATATTGCTTTTAGCATAATCCATAACTATAGCCATGCAGAATTGTTTGGCTTAATTCAAATGGTCATTAAAGACATTAAGATGAATTAGAGGCAAATCATGAAGAAATGAATATAATAGCTAAGAGCAGCTATAATGAGTGGTTGAATATTGTGATTATTTTTTGTTATTTGTGAAGTGTGAACACTATGCCTGGGAGTACAGAAAAATACTGAAAAAGCGTCCCATCTCCACCCAGAATTGAGTTATAAATTCAACAGAACAAAGAGCACATATCAAGCCACAGAAACTCTAAGAAAATGCCTTGAACTAATGTAGTTGTTTTCTTTTCTGTACTACAAAGCCTTTTCTACCTTTAAAGATGTTTTAAACAGCAAGATTCTCAAAGGCAGGGGCAGGACAAGAAGAGTTTTGTACTCTATCCAGTACAGTGTCATTTATACCTGGGTGCTTATTAATTAATTACTATGTGATGTAAATGTAAAAGCCAGTATGAGATTCTAGAGGACAGTAATGAACTTCTATGGCATAATTCAGTGCTCTTCAACCACAAAATCATACTGATTTTAAATTGATGGAATTTGACTAGAATAGTTAAATATCAGTATATTTTTAAATTTACTAAGCTATTGAAAATCAATGTGCAATAAATTATCATATTTTATTAATAAACACACTTTCCTACTGACTTGCTCTGTGAACTTAATATGGGCATGTTGAATAATTTTATTAAATTATTTTATCATAAAATATTTCACATAAAGAGAGGTATAGGAATGATTATTTTAATAACTCAGGAGGCAGTGCAAGATCGAGGTTTTAAAATACAACTAAGTTTGCATTTAATGGCTTTGAAGAGATACAACAATATAAATAAAATTATATATGCATGTATGTTCTCTGATCTCATAAACCCTTCCCACATGTCAGGGGTAAATGCTTTCTTGAATTTGTCTGCCATTATTGCCATGTTTTGAAATTTGCCACACACACACACACACACACACACACACACATACACACACACACAACACACACATCCTCTATAAAAGGGGTACAGTTTTTATGTTTTTTATAATTTGTATCAATGATTTTATAATTATATATCCTGTGGCTTGATTTTTTCAGCTAACATTGATTTTGAGATTGTATATATTTTTATGCATTTATATCTCCAAATATATTTACTATATATATAAAAGTTTGGTTCATTAGGTTAGTTGTCAATTTTTTTTTGAATTTCAGAAACATTTATGTGCTCTAGAAATTAATTTATTCTTAGTCGTAATGGCTTAAGTGTGTCGCTTATTTTTTTCTTTTTAAACATACTTTGTCTGGCGAAAGGTACTTTATTTGAATGTAATTCTATTAGTATTCTGTGTTAAGGGTCTGTGTTACTTCTTTCTTTTCACAGGAGTCATCATTTACCCTAGTATCACAAAAACATTTTGCTGTAACTCTTAAATGTATTAAAATGTAATGTTTCATGCACATGCTTTAACTTCACCTAGAACATACTTCTGTCTTTGAAGGGGCTAGTTGTATTTTACTTTTCCCTATTTACAATTATGGTAGTTTCTAGTTTCTAGGTTGCAGTACTCCCATTCTCTTCTTTCTCAGTTCACGGAAGGAACATCTTCTCTCAACTTTTTTGGAGCTGGACTCATAATGTGGCTTGCTTTGGCCAACAGACTACATGCAGTGGACAACACACTTAATTGGATTCAGAAAATAAATAAGTTGGCCTTCAACCACGGTTTCCTCAGAGCAAATCTTCAAAGTAAGTGGACATTTTTTCTCTCTTTTAGACATCCACTATAAACATGTTTTCAGGTTCTCTCAGAAGGTAAAGTCTTACAGGACTGCCCTCCATAGATAAGAGTTTGTCTGTTTCCATATTTGTCTCCCCCCATAATGTACCAATTCTCACATCATTTTCCTTGAAGAAAACTCACAGATAGCCATGGAGGCCACTGACCTGGTGCAGACCACGCTTCAAATACTATGAGGATAACAGACCATTTTTGTCCGTCACCAATGGGTTATCTATATTACTTAGATGAATGGCAAAACACATTCTGGGATGTGGATGGAGGTAAGGTGCCTCCTGAATGGCATTGTTGGCTCCACTGCATGACCCTCCAACAACAAAGTCACCTGTTGCTCGTAAATTCACTTGGACAAACCATAAATTCAACGTGAGTGACACTCCAGGAGAGTATGTATGTTATTCTACCATGGGAAAGAAGATTCAGGAATAGTTCTCACCATCAACACCTTACAAATAAAGACAACGAAAACCAGTTTCAACATGTGAAATATGGGTCCCTTAGGTACTTTTACTGCTCATTATTAACTTGATTAAATTTTCTTATTAAAATAAAAAAGGAATTTGTCTGGACTTATATCTTTACCCTTCACCCAAAAACAAACAACAACAACAAACCTATCCTAAGATCTTCTTTCCAGAGAGTGCCAAAGTTTCCCAAATTCAAACATTAGATAGAAAAATTATTAAGAAATCAACTTTTTTTTTTCTTTTTTATCCATAGCAGTGAGGTCATTGTGACAGGAAATTTGTATCATCATAGGGAATAACAGAACAAAGAAGTCTCTTTGGAGACTTCCAAGAAAATATATTTCTTGAGTTGTGAGTGTAAACAGACTTAGGTTTTAAAGTAGTTCTGCTACTCACTGTGTATAACTTTTGACAATTGCTTAACCACGCTGAACTTCAGCACCCTCATCTATGCCTTGGAGATAATGATACTTGCATTACAGTATTGATATAGGAATTAAAAGCAATAATGTATGTGCTAAATGCTTAATATAGTGTCTGGAACATAGTTAACAGTTACAAATGAGGCTGTATTATCGTTATTGTTGGTTTTGTCAATATTTGTAATAGTGGTGTGCTTTGAAGTCAGTAAGTTTATATTAGGGCAGAGTATTGTCCTGGTGTTCCTAACAGCAAAAGGCAGGCAGTCTTCTCCTTTGCTGATTGAGGGAAAGTACTCATCAGAGCATTTTCTTTTGACTTCAATAATAATATTGGGAGTCCAGGAACAGGTTATTTATTAAAAGTAATGGTTGGAAAATAGGCATTTTTTATTTGTAAAGAAATGTAGAAATCTTCATACAAATATTATTTTCACCATCTTTTCATCTTTATTGTTAAGAAAGCTTAAGATAAACGTGTTGCTTTCTGGAAGAGTAACAGCACATTTTCCCATTCCATCTTAAAAAAATTATTTGTAGGTCCATTTCATATCTTTCAAAAGAAAAGATTGAGACCAGTTAGAGTTCTACATAGTGAGATGCAGGACCTAAAAGTGTTAATGAAAATTCTATAGATTTTAGATTTTTCTCTTCTGTCCTCTAAAAGGTATTTTTTATCTCTCCAGTGAAAATTTAAAAGTAATTCTACCCACATCAAAATAAACCAGATAAAATTTTCTTATTTATATGATTTCTAGTATGATGAAAGTTACTATATCTAAACCTTTCTCTTTTAATTTCTTTGATTCATAGAAGACAGATTATTTAAAAATATGTATTAATATTAGTTGTTAAATAATAAACAAGATATATGTATTTAAAAAAATGAGGACAGTTGAAATGGAAGTCAATAAAAGATGAAAGAATTTTCAAGTGATTAAATTAAAAGACTAAGGGATTAAATTCATCCTAAGAACCAGTTAATGGTGTTTATTGTACAAGTCTCATTATTCCATGAATAACTAATTTATTTTCAAATAAGGGAAGTGTGAGGCTTAATTAATTTTCAAAAATGTTTGATGACGTTATTATTAGAGAAAGTGTGGATCAATATTATTATCATTTTAATTATTCAGTGTGATTACAGCTTTCCTTCAATCTACTTAGTTTGAACATAATTTTTAAAATAACTTTTAGGGTAAGTTTTTATATGTTGGTCTGTGTTAATAAGAAATAACCATGATTCTGAAAATTGTCAATTACTCCATGTGAATGCTAAGCAACATTAATTTTACAACCAAAATATATCAGTATGAACATAATTTTTAAGTATTTTTATATTCATGCTTAACCTACAAAAGTTTCTCAGCTGACTCATACAATAAACCTAGGAATATTACTTTATAATACAATATGTTTTAAGTTTTCAAAGCATTTCCTCCAGCATTAATGTATTTAATCTTGGCAAAATCTTTTGAGAGAAGAATGGGTAACCCATTTTATGGATGAGAAAACTGAGTTGTTCTAAGACTCAGGGCTGATATAAGTGTATGAGGATGACAATCCATTCTTCCTGCCTCCTTGCTCAGTGTTTATGCTATTATAATTTGCATGGAACTCAAATAGTTTTGTATATTACATTGACTTTAATGACAGGAGTATATAAATGTGTGTATGTATGCATGTATGTATATTCCCTTATATAAAACCAAAAAGGAGTGTCATATTAAACATTTGAAGCACACTTTTGCATGTTTTAAAGCATAGATAGTAATTCTTTAAGACTTTAGTTTGGAGTCATTGGCCAACACTAGAAAACTAATAGGATGAACTGCTAAACTGGAAGACAGGGTTAAAAGTAAACTTTTACTTCTGGTCTTACTTAAATATGCTCTTTTGTCATGTTAAAACATGAATTGGGCCGGGCATGGTGGCGCACGCTTGTAATCCCAGCATTTGGGAGGCTGAGACCGAAGGATCCGGGTTCGCGGCCAGCCTCAGCTACCTAGTGAGACACTCCACAACTTAGTGAGACTCGGTTTCAAAATAAAGAATAAAAAATAGGGCTGGGGGTGTAGCTCAGAGGTAGAATGCCCCTGAGTTCAATCCCCAGTACCGAAAAAAAAAAAAAACATGAATTGGAAAGAGGCTAGTACATGAGCCCTTTTGCCCAATAGTCTATGATTTACACTTTGAGACAGGTAGAAATGAACCTGTACTGTTTATCAGCTTAAAAGCTAGCCCAGGTATCTGCTTTTCATGCCGAAGTCCTTCTGAGTTAGAAATTATTATTTGTGTTCATATGAAAACAAGATAAAACAAAAAAAGTTTCTAAATCTGAAAGACCAGAGAAGCTTCCTATAGTACCAAATCATCCCTTGCTAAGAGATTCCAGATGGTAGGGGAATAGGAACTGCAGAGGGAGCTGGGAAAAGTGTATTGCCCTGAAAGTTACCACGGTTAACATGGACAGCATGACAATGGCATTACTTTCACTACAAATGCTGATTGTATCAAGGTTTATATCAATATGCAGTATTGACTCTCTTAAATATAACCCCCACTTGTTTTGGTATTATTTTGATCATGATAAACATTAATTCCACGTCTTCTCATTTACTTTCATTTATGTTAAATGATTAAAACTACAAATCATACTCATGACCTAAGCGACTAGAGCTGCAAAGGTTATGTTTATAAGATTCACTTAAATTAAGAAAATATTCTTCACATAATACTAGCTTCTTTCTCTAAAAATAATCAGCATCAAGTTTCCCTCGTTATTTCAAGGAGTCGACTCAGTAACTGGATAATTTGTTAATGGCATAATTGCACCTTTAAAGATTTCTATCATCTCTGCAATCTGTAAATGATGCTTCTAATACATTACTTTGAAAATCTGTCTCTTCAGAGATGGTATTGATATGGGAAGTGAGCCAAATCACTTCAGATATCTGTCATTGGCATGATACAGGGAAGATCACTGCCCTGATGGGCATGTAAGTAGCTTAAGAATTATGTTATAGATTTCCAACTTTTAAAATTGTTTCTTAGTGTTTATTTTAAATGAAATATTGTAATTTAGCTTTTGCATCTAAGAATGTCAGCTAAATGTCAAAGAAATGAAAAGAACTAAATGCATAAAAGTAGAACAATTGTGATCAGTGTAAGCAATAGACTTTATGGCTCCTACCCTGTGAAACCTTAGGAATTGATGCAAGCTTTGTCAAATCATGTTTAGTCTTTAGTTTGGTTTGCAAATGGGTGTGTCTAACGGCTACTCTGTCTGTGCTGACTTCTATGCTAAGGATAGAATACTCATGTCTGCACAGGATTTGGTATTAGAACTACTTTCCTAAAGAGGATTCTCTGAGCCATGTTTTGCCAGCTCCTGCAGTACAAAGGTTTGTTATATCATTACCTTTGGCATTTGCTCTTTATAAGATGATAATTATGGTGCCAGTCAAAGACTTATTTAAAATATTTTTTGTTCAGTGCAGTTTTTCCAAGGTCAAGTTGTTGTTATAAGTGGAATAGAATATATTGGATCAATTTGAACACTATTTAGATGGCTGCCACACTCAAAGCTAAAATTAATTAGGACCCTATTCATACTACTTCATCACAGTGACACATGAACACTTTTAAAACTCATCTCTAGTTTTTGTGTTTTTTAATAAAATAAAGAGCTTCCTATTTGCTAAAAGCTATGCTGTTCCAACAGCAGGCCCAAGAGAGGGAGGACCTAACAGTAAAAAGGAGAATCAGTGAGAATCCAACTGGCATCCTGGAGAGAACAAGGGGAAATGGAATTAATGGATATTTTTGAACCAGAGGAGATGTTTCAAGTACAATAACTTCATATCAAAAAGGACAAGCAATGAAGAGATTCAAGGAGGTGGAAAGGCAGCATTAGAGAGGTGAGAAAAGAAAAAATAAAGCTGGCAGCCACATCCTGGAGAGAGATGATGGAAGGGGAAGCCAGGGAGCAGGCGTGATCAGTGTCCAACTGCCATTCAATAATTTCTACAAGGAAGAATACACTAATGTGGAAGCAGCATGGGTTACATAACCAAAGCCCAGGAATTTCCTGATTTTTTTTTTGCTTAGAGTATTTTCAAATTCCTTCTGGATGAATGCACATTGTATCATGAGCTCTGGCAGGAAGTTTAACTCAGAGAGTGGCTATATCACAAAACATCTCAAAGGAACACCTCCACCAACTTTGGAACTATGGAAAGATCAGATAAATATATTTTTCTCTAGTGCTTCTGGAAATATAATTCTTATAAAATATTTTATAAGAAACCTCTGGATAATAGAATAAAGAAAACAAAGTAAATTGTTGTGGTTTGTTCATGAAGGCCAGTTCAGTTTATAATTTTTGAAAAACAAAACAAAACAAAAACAAACAGGCAGCACAGTGTCATAGTTCAGAACATGGGTCACCTTGAAGTTACAAGAAAATCTTGTCCCCATCAATTTCAGGTGTTGTGACATTAAGCCAGTTAAACCACTTGCTACTTCCATTGCTCAAATGTAAAATGAGGATAAAAATCTGCATCATTTTAGTCATTGAGAGAATTAAAAATGTTAATATCAACAAAGCACTTGGAACTACACCCAGCCATTAGAAACATTAATAATATCAGTTATTGATAAATGTATAATCCAAGCCACATGATTCCACATCAATACTGTTTCTTACTAACAAAAATGGTGAAATCATGAGTACTTACATATACACACATGCGCACACACACATACAAACACATATGATAGTAATAAACTGCATAATGATTACATATAAAACTCTTATTCTGACTTTTATTTTATAATTGTCTTTGCTTTGAGTGTGGCTTATACATATGTTTTTATATCATGATTAAACATATCATCATTGTCTTTTGATGACAAAAAAAAAAAAATCCTGAAAATCCCTTGCTAGAGCCATTCATTACCAGTTTTCTGAGCAATATTAAAGGCTACAGTGCCAGTCACTATCCACATTCTTGGTATGGGAATAGTAAATTTAAATAGCACAATATGGATAGGACAGATAAAAGAGAGAACATTGCTGCGGGCCACCTTAATTCACTTGTTCTTTTGAATTAAATCCTTGAGTCAGAAAGTAGAAGATGGAATGGTTGGGAAATTCTTAGATATAATGTCAACCAGTTAAAAGACCCACATATAGAATTTCTGCTTGAAACTGTAGAAATCTTTATGGATGCTACCTAACACTGTGGACTAGAATTCTGATTCATATCATTCCACTCACTGGTGTGGTGCTTGCTAAAATCCGGGGATTCCTGCTGGATAAAATCTATTGTATTTCTAATATAACTGCTTTCCCAGTGACCATATTTAGCTGTTACGGTTTTAGGTTTAGAATGTAGCTCATGTACTGATGGTCAGAATTGGTCATGAGGGTTGTAATCTCATCAGTAGATAAATCTATTATAATGGATATTCTAGTTGGTAATCTAGCCAGGTGGGGTATGGTTGAGGAGGTGGGTAATGAAATGTGTGGCCTTGGAGATGCTTGTGTCCTTGCCTCCTCTTGCTAGCTCTCTCCTGCTTTCGGCCTTCATGATGTGAGAGCAGAGCCCTTTCTCTCTCTCCCTCTCCCTGTTTCCTGCCTCCATGTCCTGAGATCTACTGTTGTAACCCACCCTGGAATGTACAGAACCTACAAAATCTCCAGAATTGTGAGCAAATAAATCTCCTTCCTCTAAGTTGTGGCCGTCAGGTGTTTTGGATTATAGCAGTGAGAATACTCATGGAAACAGCCCTGTTCATTTCAATTAGCAGAGACTGTACACCATAATATCTAACACTGGTGTCAGACATACAATCATGGTAGTAAACCAACTACTAGGATCTCCAGGTAAATGGCCACTCTCAGAGTCTTGGTAATTTTTTTTTTTCACTTATTGGCCAATTGCCATAAGGACATAAGAGAGAACAAAAGAGATGATAAAACCTGGTGTGAGTTACAAGGTATGTTGTAAATCTCCAATGGAGAAGTAAAGCATATTGGTAGGATCTAAAAGAGAGTCAAAAAGAGGACAGTGTAGAAATGAAAACAAAAACTTGAAATGAAAGATTAAGGAACTCATAGAAATAATTTCTAGTAGTGTAATCAGGAATTAACCAGAGCTACGTAGCAAGTGGGCAGAGTTTATGCATTAAAAATAGCACCAATAGCAAAAGACAAAATACACTTATTTTTTTCCCCTAAATATGAGGGAAATAGAGCTAGGGCTATTAGTGTGCAACAGAAAGAAGAACATATGGAATGCTGTAGCATGTAATTCCAGAGACTGACAAAGTATTAAGCTAAGCAACTGAGAAGAATTCTTGGTATCCACAGCCTCTCTTCCCCTCCCTTGTCCTCTCCTCTCTTCTCCTTTCCTGTGAGCTGGCTCACTTTGAATCACCGGTGTTGGAGGAGTCTCTGCTCAGGGAGAACTGTCACCCACAGAACTGAGTGTGGATGTCAGCTGTGGTCGTGATGGCTCCAATCTCATTCTGTCACAGATCATCTTTCCAGGCCAGGCATGTCAGTGCTATAAACTGATGAGGTAAGGAGTGATTAAGGCTAAGTGGATCTTGTTAATTCAGCAACACTTTAAAATAATTGAACATGAATAAAATAGCAAATTATAATCAAAGTCCTTCGGGAATACATTTGGAAGTGACATAATATGACATTAGTTCATCATGACTAATACTATTATAATTAATATTAAATGATAAAATAATGACCGGCTTCTTATCCTTGGTTCGAATTTTCATGCCCTTAAAGGGATGCCCTGGCATTTGACACTGGAGTGAGGGATGGGGGCCAAGGAGCTAGAGAATGAAACCAATCATTTTGTGTTGCAATCTTTAAAACTCAGCATTTTCCTTTGGAATTGCTTTGTCAGCTTATTTGGTATTTGGACCAGGACATTTTCCATTAGGCTATGATGTTCAAAAAGAACAGAGACAATAGTAATCGTCTCCTGAAGTGAATTCTAAGGTTTTAAAGCCCAAAGTGTACAAGAGGCAATAACATGTTTGCTTTAAGAGCTTTTGAGATGTAAGTAGTGACCTTTGTGTTTCCAATAATGCCTGATAATTGAATGTAGACACTGCATATTAGGAAATAAGGTACTTGTAAGGTTAGGATCATACTCAACTAGCCCTTGTAATTGAGGGGCACAGTTTATCTGAGATTGTGTGCCCTGCCTCAGAGAACCTCAATAATCACAAGCAGTAGGGGACTCCCACTTTCCATAGCTAGGGCCACACAATTCTTGCCATGGGTCACACGGAATGGAAATAAAGAAACAAACTGAAACAGAAGGTGTCATGTGACATTACTCCTGGGAAAATGGATGGCAATGCCAAACTTGTGAATATGGAATGTGAATGCAAACCTGCTGTGGTGGTTTCAGTGTATTTTTGAAACTGATTATAATCAAGGAACTAGCCGGTAGCTGATACTTTTTTTTTTTTTTTACCTTCTCATTATCTGCCCTTGAAGCTTCAGGTAAGGATAGGATTTTCCCAGACCAAGAGTGCACAGCATATCATTTTATTTCAGCTGAGTTCTTACAAAGGGCTGCACTCTTTCATGTATGAGCACGGCGATTTCATTCCTATACTTAGCTATCCATTCTGTGCACAGTGCTTGTTCAGATGGTTTAAAAAGGAAGAATATAAATTCCTAACTGTACCTAGAAGGAAATCTGCATTGTGTTTGTCAAAAGTACAGCCGTCTCTGGTGTCAAGTTAATCACAAAATAAAAATCTAAATAGAAAAATCAAATGAAAAAGTGAATTTTAGTAAAATGGGTGCATTAGGTGAAAGAAAAAGAGTCAGGCCTGCTGAGCTATTTCATGTCAAAACAACTGATTTTTTTTTTTTTTTTGTCTCTAGAATAGTGAAGATGGCTCAAGTTCTTCAAAGTAGAAACTGACAGTGTACAATGATTTGTTTGTTTAATGACTATGATTTACCACTTCCCTGCTAGTCGTTTATTACTATGACATTTTTAGGTCAAAAGAAGTGAGCTCTCAGTTCAAATGCAGGTCACTGTCCTTTAGTGAACCACAGCGATGGATCTTACTCATTCAGCGATTTTAAACCTCAAGATATTAATAGTAGCTTCAGCTATGTGTCTCAGATTCCATCCACATCCTTTTTGCTGAATGTACTTTATATTTTGCCTTTACTCTGCTGTGTCAAATGGTTTAGCTTTCATTTAAACAGAGTGGCTGTAGTTGTGTGTGGGTTTACTTTAAGGTAACTTCTTCCAGATAAATTCCCTGTTTTCCAACTTCAAAAATAAAAATAATCAACAAAGGCATGCCATCTGCAAGTCTCATTTACCTGACTTCTAGGAGAAAAAAAAATCCCTAAAGACAAGAATGAAAGGTTGTGGTAGATTTTTACAAGAGTTTGAATTTGGTTTTGTTACTAGACTGGGCAAGATGATTTGAACTTAAGCTTACATTTTCATTCCTTGAGTGCTGTCTTTGGCTCTGGAGGTAATCATTATGACCCCACATCATTTCTCCAGATTCTTTTGATTGTCTAAACTCCAGTGTCTTTACTAGTTTTTATGGGATCTTTGACCTCCTCGGCAGTGTCCTCAGTTAATTGGACCATAGTTTTGAGCTGATAGCTTGACACCATAGGTGGCTGTGCTTTTAAGAAACACAATGTCATGCTCCTTTTAGGTATAGTTAGGAATTCATATTCTGCCTCAGTAAAACCTCAGGAGAAATCCATCTGAGCAAACACTCTGAACAGAATGGCTATTTAAGTGTAGTAATGAACTTGCTGTGGTCACAGATGAAAGAGTGTAACCCTTGATATGAACTGGAATGAAGTAAAATAAAATGCCATCCACCCTTAGCCTGGAAAATCATATCTTTACATGAAACTTTAAAGGCAGATAATGAAGGAGGAAGATTTACTATTTTTAGTATATTAAAATGTTCAGCATATTGGCATATTGGAAAATATTCCAGAGCATGGGTACAAATTTTTAAATAATTTGACTAAACAATTACTAAATTAGAACCTCCTTATGTTGTGACATGAAATGAGTAGATATTGTTCAAATAAGATGTTAAAATTTCTAGAGGAGAGAGCTATTAAACCATTCCAACAAACATACAGGAGTTTATATTTTAGTAACTATTTACAGAGGAATAACTACATTCAGTATAACCTGAAAAGAAACAAAATTCCAGCTATTGATTTTCAGGTAGCAACAGCTCCAAACCTGGGAAAACTGTATAGGTATTGGCCAAAAAATACCAAAAATATAGAACTTAGTATAAATCAACTGATCTTTCTAGAATTCTTAGGTATCCAATTACAAAAACAAGTTATTTTTACATAATGCAACCATATCAAAAACAATCTCCTCTGTGCACTATTCTTTGTACTTCAACATATCTCATTCTTTATATTTCTTGTAGGAATATGGGTACTCAAAAGGCTGTCTCTCCCTCCTTCCCTCCCTCCCTCCCTTCCTTCCTTCCTTCCTTCCTTCCTTCCTTCCTTCCTTCCTTCCTTCCTTCTTTCCTTCCTTCCTTTTTCTTTCTTTCTTTCTTCATTCATTCGTTTCTTCTCTCTCTCTCTCTTTCTCACCTACAGAATTAAGATCTTCCATGTAGGAATGATCTCAGAGATAAGCTATTCATCACCTTTCTGAGCAGATGAGAAGCAGAGGCCAAATAGGATTAGCACTTGCTCTTGCTTTCACAGGTAATATGATTCATATTCCAAACATATATCTCCTGCCTTCTGGAGCATTGTTTCTTCTACATTACATCAGCAGATTGTTGTGATGTCTCACAGGTTTTCTAGTGTTTATTCCTATAAGAAACACTTCAAGCTGCACTCTGTGACATTAGATATTCAAGTATTTCCTCAAAGGTCTCTTTGTCTTGTACTCTTCTCAGCTGGATTCCCAACTATATGACATTGGTGTGAACTTTGTCACAGGAGGATGTCTATGGCAAGGATGGTAACCATATTTTGATTTCAATTATCCACTTAATCATTCTTCCAATAAATAAGTATTCAGCACTCAGTATATACCAGACGCTGTTTTAAATATTAGGCATAATGAAAAGGACATAAATACTGTCTTTGTGGGTCATACATTTTCACAGTTAGAGACAGCAGTCAAAGAGATTGATGATAGATAGATAGATACATAAATAGATAGAGGATAGACATAGAATGAAAGAATATAAATAATGATAACCTGACAGTTTTTTTTTTTTTTTTGAGGAAAAACATAAAGCCAGAGAGGAGATGAGGAACATAAGGAGTATAGTTGCTGTTTTATATGGGTTATTAGAAGAGTCCTCCATGACAGGTGCTACCTGAGAAGGTGAGTGAAGAAAGTGTAAGGGAGAGCCATGGGGATATCTGGAGTCTGCTCTATGCAAAAGGAAACAGAATCTCCATGGCTGGGGATGTGCTCAATATTTCCTAATAATGGTCCAAGATATTAGTGTAGCAGAAGCCAAGAGAATGGGAGGAAGAATTATAGGGCATTTGGTGACAAATACATGCTAGAGAGAGGAGGTATGTGGGTACAGGTAGGTCATTTAGAGCTTTACAGACCACAGTGAAGAGTCTGGCTCTTTCTGAGAAAGATGAGAACCATCTGAAAGTTCCGAAGAGAGGAGGAAAGTGATGTGACTTACATTTTAAAGGTATCACTGTAACCAAGGCAGAAGCTTATGGTAGCCTGGAGGTAGAGATGAAAATATTTATAAGGGTTAAGGAGGCTGTGTCCATTTGGGAGGTAGAACCAACAGGACTGGCTGATGGCAAGAATGTGGGATATGAGTAAGAAAAGTCCAAGAAATATGTTAGCCTTCCATCTGGGCATATCAAGTAGGCCATCTGATATATGAATTTGAACTTCAGGGGAGAGTTTAAGATTACAAATATAAATTTGGATTTTTATCAGCTTTAATTGTAATTTAAAGCTACAAGTCTGGATATTCTCACCTCGGGAGTGACCTGACATAGAGAAGGAATCCAAGGACTGAGTTCTGGACATTTGATGGTATACACATCCGAAAGATGAGAAAGAAACAATAAACTTAGAAGGAAGGACTATGAGGTAGGAGGAAAGCCATGACTAAATGATGTCCAAGATGCCAAGCAAAGAAAATAGTAAGATCTAGAGGAATATCAAGTATCACTTAATGTTAAACGTCACTTATGTCCATTGGTGCTCATAGAGTAAGATGAGAGCTATAAGTTGCAAAATTTTGCACAAAAGTGGATATTCATGACTTTCTCCAGAAGTACCTGGGGAAGGGGTGGTAGTGAAGCCTGATGTTTTGTGTGTTCAAAAGGAGACAGGAATGGGTTAAAATACTTCTGGTATATCCAACTAGGGTGGTGAAGAAAGGCTCCTTAGAGGGGTAAGAATAAAGGAGGCCTTAAACTCCGAATGGAACTTTGACAGGTAGATGTCTTGGGAGTTGTACATACTTCAGGGAATCAAACTGCTTGAGAAAAAATAAACACTGATGAGAAGTAAAAAGCATACTGGAGTGAAGATATGTAGGTTAATGCAGTTAGTTGACGAAAGGGGAGGCATGGCTGGAGGGCTGAATGGAAAATCTTAGGCTAGAGAGAAGGCCAAGAGATCAAGTCTGGATATTTTCCGTACAAGTGGAGGTATGGCATGACCAACTTAAAAATAGAGTTGTGAGCCAGGCGTGGTGGCGCACGCTTGTAATCCCAGCATTCGGGAGGCTGAGACCGGAGGATCCGGGTTCGCGGCCAGCCTCAGCTACCTAGTGAGGCACTCCCAACTTTGTGAGACTCGGTTTCAAAATAAAGAATAAAAAAGAATAAAAAGTAGGGCTGGGGGTGTAGCTCGGAGGTAGAATGCCCCTGAGTTCAATCCCCAGTACCGCAAAAAAAAAAAAAAAATAGAGTTGTGATACCATCTATCTCAGGAAGATATCTCCATTTCCTGGTTGTCAGATGGAGTTTAAGAAGGAGGGGATAGACGAAGAGAGGCCAGGTTGCTATGCTGTTAGTTCAGAGGAGAACTAAAGGAAGCATGAACTAAGGCAGTGGCAGTTGAATTGAACAATAGGAAGCAAAGATTGGACAGAATCTGTTCAGAATCTGTTGGAGGTTTGGCAGGACTTGTTATTCTCTTAGATATACAGTATTGGAAGCAGAAGATGTTTTCAGTTCAATGTTTAGAGGTTTTGATGATGTCATTAACTGCCAGGACATATAGAAGCAGTGGACAATAAATTCGGGGTCAGAGCTAGATGGCATCTCAGCTTGTGTGTGGAGGAAGCTTGGGCCATTCAGTCTTGCTCTCACTCCCAACTGCAGTTTCATCACATATAAAATGATGAATTAGAGCCTGAGATGCATCTAGCTGTTCTAATCCACAATTTCAGATATAACAACAATGAATTCAGTCTCTGCCTAGGAGTTTGAGGTATCCTCAAGAAATCAGTAAGCAAAGGTTCACAAGGGCCTAGAGGAAAGGGCCTAGGAAGAACTTCTAAAAGGGCAGAATTTACCATGGAGGATGGAGTAGCTGGGGTGCAGAAGGGTCTAATTTAGCTCCTGGCTCTAAAGGAGAAACTTGTTACAGTGTAGGCTTTCTGGAGCTAGAAAAGGGCTTATGCCTGGCAGCTAGGAAGAGCCTGTGAGCCTCCCGTGGCAGGCAGCCACAGTTCCCTTCCAAGGTTTTCAGCCTGCGCCAGTGGACACAGAGTGTTATAGGGTTCCACCTGGAGAAGCAGAGCCTCAGGTCCTAAACTCATACATGTTATAGAGAGAACTAGGCAGACGTGCTTAAAAAAAAAAAAGTGTTCTAGCCAGACTTGAAGACCCAGTGGCCTCCTAGCTTACTCATTTTTCAATCTGTTTGAATCTATTCCAGATCTTTCTGCTAACTCTAGGAAGAGATGTGTGTCCTTGGAGGCATGATGCATGGAACAAAGTAGGTGCCCAAAAAATATTTATAGTGCCCTGGCCAGATTGCTCACAGGGGATGGATATTGAGAGTAGAGAAGTTTGCTACTTCTCTTCACAGCCTTTTTATAGGAGGCTGGGAAGAAATAAACACAAAATTGAAAGCTAGCAGATATAGACAACTCCCTACTTCTGCCTGTAATGCCTTCTAGAAAACATAGGTAGAAGACAAACAATAGATCAATAGAATCCCAGACTAGAAAGGGAATCACTTTTCAGGAAAGTGGCACACCCATGCACACACACACACACACACACAAACACACATACACACTCATGCACACACATTTATTTAACTTGATCTCTTAGATACTATAGTATTTTGCGTAGCCTCTCTAGTGTTGTTCTCACTCCTTCTATTCACATTGCTGCCCTCGTTAGGCATAGTAAGAGTCTGACACTAAGATTCTGCTCCTTTCCAAACACCTAAACATTTCATTCATTTTATTGCATTCTGTTTATGAAATCAACAGCTATTGCTCTTGATTCCTTATTTCAGCTCTCCATGTCTACTTCTAACAAAGAATGGAGATGTAGCTAAATATTCATGTAATTTTACAAGTGGGATCTGCTTTATAAATCAACATGGGTGTGCTGGTGAAACGGAACTGGTGGCTGACAGGAGCCAGCAAGTGATATTGGAAATGATTTGCCCATTGGTTTATGAACAAAATTCCAGATATGCAGCTTAAGGGGTCAAAGTCTAACAAGCACTAAACGTATTCTAAAGGTGCTTGTGAAATAAATTTGATCTCTATGAATCCTATTGGGCAGTCATAAGATTGAGACAGGGTCCCAACATGTGCCATATACTTAACTATGAAGCAGGCATTACGTACAATGTGTACACACACACACACACACACATATGTTTATATGATGCATTGTCTTCACCAATCTTGTGTTAATATAATTTCCATTTTTCAAATTGGAAAACTGAGGTTCAAAGGCATGAGTAACTGGCCCAAAGTCCCAGAGACAGCCCATGGTGAATCTAGGAGTCCAGTACTCTGTGAGGGGCAGTGCTGATTGCAGGGTATTTGGGGTGATCTATAACATAACCTGAGGGCAGTACAAGTTTTCTATAGGAGATTTTGTCTTCAGGCACTTTGATCCTAGGGATTTTGCCATGCTGTAGTGATTTCCTGGCAGGAAAGAACAATTAGGTTCCCGTGAAATACCCTGGCATCTGTCCATCCCCCATGAATGGAGCATGACATTACCCCCTCCACAGCCATCACAGAAGACATACTGGGTTTAAGGCTAATATGTTCTTTTAATAGTTACTTCTGGAAGCCTACCAAGAGCAACCATCATTTGAATTTGGCATGATTTCATTGATGCTTGTTGCTCATAATTTCATTATTCTCCAGATGTTAACATATTTTTCTGTGATGCTAATTTTTCTTTTGCCAATTATCTCTGTCAGAATTGTATGACAAGTATCTTTTGGGTTATCTATTTGCATGTTTATTCTACTAAAAAGTAAGCTGCTCGAAGGTAGGGATTGTGAGGTTTTTGGTAATTAATCTTCTGAGACCTTAAATAAGTGAAAATTGTACCCATACTTTTCCTGTTGTGTGGAAGCTATAAAAGCAAAATGCTAAAAATATTTGGAATGATTAGAGGGTCAAAACACAAAAATCAGTTCCTTTACTTTTACCTGTAAATTAGATAGTGAAGACTTTGAACACCAAAGTGATTTACCCCTTGATTCTTATTCCTGGTCTACTCTCACAGGTCTATGATAAGTGCTGGGTTCTGAGAAAGCAATATAAAATGTATATATATAATATATATTATATATATATATATATTTAGCAACACTATTAGTACAAAATGACTGACACAAAAATCATCCTATATATTTTCTATTAAAATAGTGCTCTGAATAATCCTCTTTTTTATTATATATATATATTATCTCTCCAGTCATATACTTAACTATGAAGTAGTTAATGTGTGCTACATTAATTGACAATTTGCTATCCTATTTTTAATCACTACATAAGAGATGAAATTAATTTTTTTCTAAGTCTTCTTTCATTTTCTTGGCTAAACACATACATTTTTTTTTTTTTTTTTTTGCGGTACTGGGGATTGAACTCAGAGGCATTCTACCTCCGAGCTATACCCCCAGCCCTATTTTTTATTCTTTATTTTGAAACCGGGTCTCACTAAGTTGCGGAGTGCCTCACTTAAGTAGCTGAGGCTGGCCGCGAACCCGGATCCTCCGGTCTCAGCCTCCCGAATGCTGGGATTACAAGCGTGCGCCACCACGCCCGGCTTAAACACATACATTTTTAATGATTTAAAAATATGGTCCCTGTTAGTCATTTTTCTGTCTTGAGAGCTGTGTCTTAAGTGGACATTCTGGAAGCCTAACAGGCATTTTTGTTCTTCTTGTTCAAATTTTAAACTGTCTTTACCTTTTCCATATGAGTAACTGCAACCCACACAATATTGGGCAGATAATGTTTAAGAAGTACTGTTCAGAGAGACTGCTGCCTGGGGGATGGTAAATGATATTATGTGAAGTGTCATGGTACTGTGCAAAGAGGGAATTCATTTCCAATTCAGACCCTGAGCAGGAAGAGGCTCTTCCCTGCCAAAGGGGGTGTAGCACCCCTCATTAGTAGAGTGAGCAAGAAGACTCAGACAGCAGAAGAAACGGCAACCACTGGCATGGAAGATACTGAGTTCGTATCTGACACTCAAGTTAGAGGATTGGGCCACAGCACATAGAAGTGGCTAATAAGGTTAACAAGTCAATTGTCAGCACTTGCATCCTCTTCTTTGAAACAACCTATAAGCAGAGATTTAAATGTTCTGAATCATGATGTTGTCAACTCAAGGCAGTTCGTGGACTGGAGTGGGGATCCAGAGCAGAAACTTTTCAATGCCTCCTTCCTGACAAGGAACTGAGGAATAGTAAAATAACCTAACAGACATCTCTTAGTTATATGTGCTCTGGTGCCTTTGACAAGTTCTATGAACTTGATTATTATTAACAAAAATATTTATTTTGGGAATAAAGTTTGCAATTAAAAAATCTCTGTGTGCATTCTGTATAAATTCCTGCATGGAGTAATTGGAGGCCCACTTCATTCATTGCATCAAGATTATTTGCCCCCCAAAAGTGAAAATTACATAGGCAGAAGGTTTTTCATGTATTTTCTTTTAGATTGGTGCATCTTAAACTTTAACATGCATATGAATCACTTGCAAGTCTGGTGGTTATACAGCTTCTGATTCTGTTAGTATGGTAATGGTAAGAGGCCTTAGACTCTGCATTTCTTTTTCTTTTTTTTGGTACTGGGGATTGAACTCAGTGGCATTCTACCTTCGAGTTATTCCCCCAGCCCTATTTTTTATTCTTTATTTTGAAACCAGGTCTCACTAAGTTGCGGAGTGCCTCACTAGGTAGCTGAGGCTGGCCTCGAACCCGGATCCTCCGGTCTCAGCCTCCCAAATGCTGGGATTACAAGCCTGCTTCACCACGCCCAGCTTAGACTCTGCATTTCTAACAAGCCCCCAGGTGATGCAGCTGACAGACATCTTTGTGTGGCAGTGTTCTAGGTTATGAAATGTTACACTCAAGTAAAATACCGATGATGGTGACTATAATTTCTCATGAATCTTTACTATACCAGAGAACTATTCCTCTAAAGTCACCCGTAAGATACTTTTTTTTTTTTTTGCTGTTATTGTTGTTCTTAGAGTCTTAGTCCCTTTTCCTATATTTTGAGGCTAACTCTTAATAACACCTATGCAGGTTTTGCTCAGATTGACTGGCTGCTTGCTTTTGTTCTTTTTTTAAATAAATGTTTATACCTATCTTCTTGAGGAGACAAAGGCAGTCACATGACTTGGAATTCATAGCGGTATCTTAAAGATGGCTGTTCTGTTTCTCCAGCAAGGAGGAGGAGAATAACATATGGATATATTGCCGGGCTGCCCGTGCCATCTCCTGAATTGCCAGACCACGTTGTAAGGTGCAGCAGATGGCCAGAGCAGCAGGATGTGCCAAATGATGTACTCCAGAGCCCTTCCACAAGGTGCCTGCTCTGGTAGCAGTAGCAGAGCTCAAGAATATGCTTACGGCCTTTCACAAAGACAAATTATCTGGTACCTCTTCAGATGGTGCTATCAAAATCATCATATAGGGTGGATGATTTACCTCTCTTACACACTGGCAATTCAACATTATATTAGGGAAGGAAAAAAAAACTTACTGAAAGTTTTCAAAGTATGAACAATTTTTTTTCCTGAGCTTAGACAAAAAGGACTATTTTCCAATGATTTCATACCTCCCCACAACAAAGGAAGTGAGCTCAACTTCCCACCATTGACAAGGCCCCCACCTCCTCTCCTGTCTCACCTCCCTCTAAAGTGCATAAGAAGCCTCTGCCTGGACAGAATGGTGGTATTCTTCTATCATGACTCACCTTTATACTAGCCGCCATGTTTTCCTTCTGAGGTTTTGTACCTTCCCATACTGTTCTGCCTTTTCTGCTTAATTATCTGAATTCTACTAATTCTTTAAGGCACATTCCATGTACTAACCTAACCCCTTCCAAAGGTCTTCCTTAGTCTTTTCAAAGTAAAGTTACCTTCCTCCACATTTCTTATCAGACTCAAACAATTGGTAGGTGAGTGTCTCCTTGGGACAGTTACTCAATTCTTTTTTCTTATTTAATTTTCCCAATGGACATGATTTCTCTTATTTAACCTAAAGCTTCTTAAAAGTGGCAAATATTCTACATCAGAGTTTTAGAATCTAAGACAGTAGATAAATGTAGTCTTCTTCAGATTTTGAAGGTAATTGTGTGGCCAGTACAGAAAGTAGCCTTCCCCAAAAAGGCCGAGGTCCCTGGGTTCTCCACTCAGAACTTCAGTGTTCATATGCATAACACCAACGATGGTAGTAGAGATGCCAAGACTGGTGCCCATGATCTCTTCTCTCACAATAATGAAACAAAGACAACACCTTTGTCCTTTTTATTATAGCAATTCTGGCTATTTGCTTCATTTTGTTTCCCAGAGTAGATTATATAAGGTTAGCTCTATTAACCTCTGAGTGGAGCTGCTGTTGCTTATTCTCAATTCTACTCCCTTAGTGATAATAAGGACTCTTCCTTTCCTAGGAACTCCATAAGTTAGGTCTTGATTTGTAGAGCATATATCAGATTCCGAAATTTATTGTCAGTTGCCACAATAATGCTGCAGAAAGTCATTATTTTGTTTTGAATCAAATTTGAAATCCTTCCTTGGAATGAGCCCCCACTCAGTTCAAGCCAATTGGCTTAATATCTCCATCACCCAGTCATTCCATACAAGCCTTTTCCAAACTGTGCCATATTCTTGGAATGCTCTCTCCTCCTACCTGCCAAGTTATCTCTCTTTCATCATCCAAATAGCTCATGCAATCCCACCTCCTCGACACAGTCTTCCAGAACTATTTGGAAAAGGTCTAATAGCTTCTCTCTGCACCATCCGGTGTGAGCATTAGCCACTTAAGGCTCTCTCACTCCTCATTGCTCTGCTAATGTACTATTCTTGAAATGGACACCAAACACAGACTGTTTGGCATTGTTCAATAGCCTTTCTTTTTTGCCCTTGTATAAACTGTCTTTACATTCAGATATTTTGAGTCTCGTGATATAATTTTGACAGATCCTATAGAAATAAGACTATAACTAAGGCCCTCGACACAGGGCTGAGTGTAATATCGTGTAAAAACAGATACTTAATGCATAAAGATATTTCTCAGATTTGAGTTTTTTAATGCACAAAGAATATGGAACATATTTAATATTTCACAAATCCATCAGGACCTGCCAGAGAACTCTGTTAGCCTTGGGCAAGGATGGCAATTTCCATGGGGGTTTGTTTCTCTGATGGCAGCCAATAGCTGCTGTTGGTGGTAATTGTAGGCAGTACAAAGGGGAATTACTAATATGCCCTCAGTGCTGAGGGACAAGATCAGGAAAGGTCATTCACTGGGAGGGAAATCTAGTTGGAACACAGAATGGCTAAGAGTAGCATGAGACAGAAAGTTCCCTTCATTTAGAGAAGTTTTGAAGAAAGCAATGTTAGGAAGATGCAAGAAATCACCTTGGACTTGACAAATGCTTTGCACAGAGTGGATGCTCACTGTGGAGTTGTCGAATGAAAAAAGGAGGCAGCTGTTTAAGGATAGTAAGTAAGACACAACCTAGTCATTGCATCTGGTGATCTGTGAGGGGAAATAACTTGCTAAAATAATCTTCAGGGGACAGTCTGCATGGTTACAGAACAGTCTAAGAACCATTTTGCAGAGTGTTGGTCCAGTAACAATCATAAGAAAAAAATAGCATCAGCAGGACTGGCTACATAATTTGCAGGGCCCAGTACAAAATGAAAACACAGAGCTCCTTGCTCAAAAATTGTTAAGAATTCCAATGCAGTGACAGAAGAGCATTTGACCAAGTACAAAGCCCGTGCAAGCAAGGGTCCCTGTGTGACTGCCTGGGTTTCCTGCCCCGGAGATGACCCTGTCTTTCAGACTCAGTGTGACTACTTCTGGTCAGACTAGTGAGATAACTGGTCTAATCCCAAATATGGAAAAATAGTTTTCAAAATAAATATTCGCTTAACTAAGATACATCTAAGTTATAAGCTCACTTTACTAAGTACCTTAGTACTAAGAAAGTGGGTCTTTGGGGAAACAGAGCTCAATTTTGTTCAGTCTGATGCAGCTTTCAATTTCTCCATCAGCCATTTGAGATTAATAATTAGCATGCAAATTTTGTTCTTGTGTAAACTACTTAAAATCTCTACCTGTCTATTTTTTGTTTGTTTTTATCATCTGTAAAATGGGGACAATAAACTTCATCTCTCGCGTTAATGAGTATTTACCAAGGTTATATTTGTAAGTTTCTGGCATATGTTAATCTTCTTCTTTTCCTCTCTCCTCTTCTCTGCTTCACAATTTCTCATACTTACAGCTGTGCACAGGGACATAATGTCTAAGATAGGTAACCAAGTTTCTGAGCGTGCAAAGCTGAGGGCCCTGCAACCTGGTTACTGTTGTGGTAGATGCAGCCTGGGCAGTCAGCTTGGCCGCCTTTCTCTTGGTGACACCCCTTACCAGCAGGAGAACTGATCCCTGGAAGTCTGCGGGCCTTGAAGCTGGGGGCAAGATGGCAGAAAGAAACAAGAGCCGGAGACATTTCTATCTTGTTTCTCATTATCGGCAGAACCAGGCACTGTACTACCAACTTCAGTCTACTAACAACCGATTTTGTTCCAGGGAGGAGACCTGCATGAAAGGCTGATGGGGACTGGGTGAGGGTAGGGATCAAGAGAGATGGAAAACAGGCCCAGCACTTTGACAAGCTGGATGCAAAGATGTTCTAGTCTGTTTGATCAAAACAGGGGAAAAAGCACTTTTGTCAAGCTGTCTGCTTTGTTTGCGAGCACTGCCATTCTCGCACGTCATTTGCCTCTCTGCATTAGTGCTCTGTCTACATTTTTTATTCACTGTTGGATGATCAGTGTCCAAAGCAGTTTTTTTTTTTTTCCTGCAACCGATTTATTTAAATTTACTAAACTCCTCAGCAGTCAGCTTACAGCAACTTCTGTAATCTCTTATTCTTTACTCATAACCAAAGACGCACATCACACAAAGAATAACAAAAGTATGAGGAGGATTAGGGGAATTTTGTGTCACAGCGAACAAAGCACAGCCCGCATTATGCTTTAAAAATAATGGCTTTTCTGTCTCATGGGCAAGGAGAAATAACTTTTCCACCACATAATAAATTTATTAGCCTTTCCGACCTCATCATTCCTACCTTAACTTAGATACAGCATCAAAGACAAGAACATCTGCTTGACAGTAATATTTTCAATTCACCTTCTTTACCATTCCTTGCGTGTGGAGTTCCAAAGTTACTGCATGAGCGCCACCTGGTGGCTAATTTGTAGGTTGCTCGATGTAGCATTGCATAAAGGTAAAGGATCGCAATTTGCTATTTTTGCTAACGACAGGCTTGTGAATAGGCAGATACGTTTTAAAGACCACCAAGAAGTCAACATACTATCATGCACCTTAAAACAGTAAATACTGTGATTTATAGCCACTTAAATACACATTTTCCCTCTTTTTGCATTTTGTGTGTGTGTGTGTGTGTGTGTGTGTGTGTGTGTGTGTTTGTGTGTGTATTCGCGAGTGCGCGTGCGCTGGGGATTAAATCCAGGGGCATTCTACCTCTGAGTTACACCCTCAGTCCTATTTTACTTTTTATTTTGAAGCAGGACCTCACTAAATTACTGAAGACCTTGCTAAATTGCTGAGGCTGGCCATTAGCCTGCAATCCTCCTGTCTCAGTCTCCCAAGAACTGGGATTACAAGTGAGTGCCACCACACCCAGTTACATCTTGCTTTTTCTGACTGACATGCTCATATTTTCCTTCGCTGCTTCTTATACCAGACTGTCCTCCTTCCCACTCCTCAGGCCTTCAACATGTAACTCATCATGTAGCTCCTTCAGAAAGCCTTCCGAGTCCTTGTGTCAGCCGAAGACTCAATAGATACAGATGGCTAAATAGTCTTAAAAATGGATCATTTGAGAAGAGTCTATTTGAAGAAACTGTCATCAACAGGGAGGACAGTGTACAGGGAACCCACAAATAATAGTGCAGAAGCAACGCATGCTTCTACTAGCCTAGTTCTGGTAGGCAAGGAGAGAGGATCTGGCAGATGCACAACCTCTGTGGCCTGATTACCTCTTCCCATCTCCTACATGAGCTCCTCTTTGGCCCATCCTAACAGCAAACCAGGGAGCAAGGGAACCCCTTCAAGTCACTCTGGGGACACAGGCAGAGGAGACAGATGTTGACCAGATATGGAGGGACCAACAGGTAATATCCACCACCATCCTCACCATTCTGGGCACCTACTAGGTAAGGATTCGATTATAGATAGAAGATGGAAAGATTCAATGTAGAGACAAACGACAGTAGGGAAAGACTGAATGATGGAAAACTTCCATGATTTACAACTTACACTTCCCTCTCAGACTGATATCTCTCCATTCTTTAGCTACCTCCCTACTTCATTCAGTGTGGCTCTATCTCAGCATTTTTTCCTGTTTAAAGGTGCAATAGAGGGTATGTTAATAGCAGCCATGCCTCTGGTTCTGCCAGTGGTGGCCCATTATCATTTATCACTTATCATGGACCGGAAGAAGTTTCAGGATTCAATCTGATAAATTAATGTTAATTAATGTCTGTCATGTCCCATCTCTCAATTTTTGAAGGGCACCTCAGACTTTATTGAGTCCATTCTCTCTATCTCTGTATCTCTGTCTTTTTGAAATAGGCCTATCTTTGAAAGGTTCACTGGCTAATTAATCAGGGAAAAGTATGCACAGCGTTAAGTTTTTAAATCAAGAATAAACATTGTTTTCAGGAGGGTTTCACTAGCAGGTTTATACTTTAGGACAGGAGAGAAAGGAGCATGCTAAATTAGCAGGTGAGTGTTACAGATGGGCTAGGACTGATTTGTCTGACAAGGGGCTAGATTGTACATTTTTACAGCAGCTCATAATTTTTAACATGACAATAAAGTAACCTGAACAGTAGAATTTTATCAAAATCATGGTCCTTTTTTCCAAAGCAACAATATAGCCTATTAGTTACTCATATCTTTAAATTGTGCAAAGGGTATCTCAAAATCCTTTTATTCTTCTGTTACTTACTTGACTTAGCATTGATAAGAAGGCCTCATGAATGTGATAATAAAAAAAATCCCTGGATAAAAAACACTGAATACAATATAACCTCAGAAATTGTTAGGTGTTACCACAAGTATTTCATAAATCAAGAAATTTTTAGGTGAAGAAAAAATTTTGTAGAGCAGATATTATTCTATTTTTATAGAATTAGATTATTTATACTTCGCTCTTTTTATTTTTTCTTTTCTCTGGGGTGTGTGTATGTGTGTGTTTTATGAGGAACCCAAGGATATTCTACCTCCAAGCTACACCCCTAACCCTTTTTACATTTTGTTTTTTGGAACAAAGTCTCACTAGGTAGCTGAGAATATTGTATTGCTAAGTTGCTGACACTGACCTTGAATCTATAATCCTCCTGTCTTTTCCTTCCAAGTACTGGAATTACAGGCATGTGCCACCTTGCTGGACTATACTTCTCATTTTATAAATGAAGAAAATGAGATTAGGGTTCAGTCACATACCCTAAGACATGGCCCATGTAGTTGCAAACTTAAAACCACAGTATACACCTCATGAATCTTGAACCAGTTCTCAGAATATTAAATAGGAAGACTGAAGTTGGGTACTTTCACCTCTTCCTTTTCACCCTTCCTTCTCTAGTAAGAGGGAGAAGGTAAAAATAAACAGTGGTTTGGAATCAGAAGAGAATTTCATAGTGAAATTGAGTACTCCAAAAGCAGACATCCATCAAGGTATTGTTGGTTACTCACGGACTGGAAACTGAGTGAAGGGAAGTTGAGAGACAGGGAGGGAGATACGGGAGACAATGTGCCTGGGTGTGTGCCACACACATCTGGTTATACTGTCAACAAAGCTGGCTGCCTGACCAAGCATCAAAAGCCATCATGTACGTTCATCTGTACCCTTTGTTCGTTTTCTGGACTGCACAAGCCCCAGCATTCTGCTCTAGCCCCCGGGTGGGGAGAGGGCACCCCAAATTGACTGTTATTGGACTTTGTGTTGACCTTGATGACAACAACCTCACACTGGATTTAATCTTTTAATCTGTCTTAGAAAAATAAAGCAAGGTGACATTTCTTGCACTCTGAGTGAGTGCCATGGAGCAAGTTGTACTTGTTATAAGAGTAAATTCCCCATTGCTATCATCTAAAAGTTATTTTGATAGGTGAGGGGTTATAGCTAAGTATCAAATAGATCATTTCATCCTTCCACTTTTATTTGTAGAACGTCTCTCTCTCTTTTGTGTTTTTAAGGGATAATTTTTCTTAGTGTACCATTTTTCTGGTCCACCTAAAAAGAGAAAAAAGTGGATTTTTACAATTGTTTTTGCAGTGACATAAGCTCTTCGGGGCACAAGACTTGTGCACTGAATTGCAACCCAGCATGAAATTTTATAGCTGAATTATGAACTCCTGCCAATAAAAGTTTACAACAGAGCAGCCTGGCTTTTCTTGCTTCAGGAGCAGGGGTGGAGGAAATGTACATGAGCTAGCAGATACTGTTATCCTGAAAATATGATATTAATGATTGTGCAATTTGAGGATAAATAATTGAAATGTAAGAATGAAGTTAATTAGAAATACTTGAGAGATATGCCATTTATTACCCTAGTCGTGTGCACATTATTTACTTTATACAAATGTAAACTCAAAATAATTTGACATCTCTTTCAATTTCATAATTAAATTAGAAGATTTGAGAATTCACAGGTTTTAAATTGGAACCACTATTGACTTTAAATTATCCTTGTTAAGAGGGAAAGTAATAGGATGAATAAATTAAATTCATTCTACATACTCTGATTTTATATCATTAATTTCCCCTCCCAAAGACAACTCTGCTTAGTGAATACATTTATACCATAATTATCCAGGCAATCGATATTCCAAGGAATCAAGGATGTATGGAGTGCGTGTGTGTGTGTGTGTGTGTGTGTGTGTGTGTGAGTGTGTGTGATATGATTGGCTATAACACAGTTTGGAGTTCAGTAAGAGGGGAGAGTAGAACCCAGACAACTGAACAGAGCCATTAAGTAAAACACATTTGTCTACTAGATTTTTAAAAAGCAAACAAAAGCGCTATAATTTTGTAAAGTAGTTGAAAATCTCTTGAAAGTTCTTAAATAAAAATCCGCATTAATACAACACAAGCTAATTGGGTGCGGTGGCACATGGTTGTAATCCCAGTATTTGGGAGGCTGAGTCAGGAGAGTCCAAAGTTTGAGGCCAGCCTTAGTAACTTATCAATGCCCTCAGCAACTTGGCAAGACCTTGTTTCTAAATAAAAAACTTAAAAAGGGCAGCCAGGCGTGGTGGTGCACGCCTGTAATCCCAGTACTTGGGAGGCTGAGACAGGAGGATCAAAGATTCACAGCCAGCCTCAGAAACTTAGCCAGGCTCTCAGCAAATTAGTGAGAATTTGTTTCAAAATAAAAAATAAAATAGTACTAGGGGTGTGGCTTGGAGGTAGAATGTCCCTGAGTTCAATCCCTAGTACCACACAATTTTTTTTTTTTAATAAAAAGGCTAGGGGTGTAGCTTGGAGGTAAAATGACCTTGAGCTCAATCTCTACTACCAAAATAAAGATATACATATTTTCCCCCATGGGATTTACATAAACAGGACTGTGTGTTAATCTAATCTACTTATCTTCCCCTCCTCCCCATCATTTTTGTTTTTTTGTTTTTTTTTTTTTTTTTGCGGTACTGGGGATTGAACCCAGGGGCATACTACCTCCGAGCTATACCCCCAGCCCTATTTTTTATTCTTTATTTTGAAACAGCGTCTCACTAAGTTGCGGAGTGCCTCACTAGGTAGCTGAGGCTGGCCGCGAACCCGGATCCTCCGGTCTCAGCCTCCCGAATGCTCCATCATTTTTAATATATCTTTTTAACCTGCTGGAGATGGGACGAGTGTATGGATACCAGTAATATTCTGGTCAATAGGACTTGGTTATGTTATCAGTTCAGGTTGCTTAGCAACCAGGGCACGTAGAAAAATTATGATTCAGAAGGTAGACTAGGGAGGACAGGAGGAGGCTGTGAACTTCACTACTGGCTCTATCACTACAACAGTGGGGTTTAGGGAGTCACCTAACTGCCATTTGCCTCTGTCTCCTCCCCAGCACAACAGGATTCACCATTCCCCATGACAGAGGAACTTAGACTCACAGGGACTCAGCTGGAACAGGTTTAAGTCATCCAAGTGATATTGGGAGGATTTGTATTAAAATGTTCTAGCAAAGCATTTGGTAGACATAAAGTCAGAGGGGTATATCAACATTGTTTTTCTTTAGGGAAGGTCTACCATTACTGTAAACTATAATAACCAGAATGATTTATTTCACAGACAGAATGAGAATAACAGCCACCATCAGTAAATGACTGATTTTCTTCCACAGTCCACATAATAGTCTTGTCTTTTAGGTTTCTTGGGCTATGTGCATGGTCAAATGCATTCATTCATTTGCTTAGTAATCACTCAGTGATTTAGCATTTCTACATGCCAACACCATACTGGATGCTAGAAATCTTAATAAATAAAATACATCTCTATTCTCAAGGAGCTCCTAGTCTTGGGTGGAATATACCAAGTTAACGAACACACCATGGAGGCAATTATAGGGCAATACAGGCATGTACAGGAAGGAACCTGATAAAGAAAGGAGTAGAGAACAGGAGGCTTCTTAAAGAAGGTGACATTTGTTTAAACCTTGAAACTTCAGGAACAATAAATTCACTGAAACTTCAGGGACAAGAAATTCATGGGTAGAGGAAACAGCAGTGTTTAGGGAATTATAATCAGCAACTGCTGGTAAACTCAGGAAAGGGGAAGGCCTGAGGCATTAGAGAGTAGGGATCAAGGAGTTTAGATCTTTTGGTGAGAAAGTGAAGAGTTATAGGTTTTCTCTTATATGTGGAAGCTAGATAGAAATTTGGAAACAAGGGTAACCTCAGATAGAGGGGCAGAGACTTCAGTGGAGTAATAGAGGGGGATAAGAGAGGGAGGGAGGGGAGGATGGAGACATTTGAAGTAATGCTATGTGCGTATATTAAACTACTGATGCAAGTATATATATACAAAAAAGAAAATAGCCATGTGTGAAATGGTTAGATTTGCATTCTCCAAAGATGACTCTAATGAGGTAGCTGAATTCATTACAGGGGAGGAGGAGAAAGCAAGGAAACCTGTGTGCTTTCTAATTTTCCACAATGAGCACAGCTATGTAGACTTTTAAAATTTTAATGTTTATAACTTGGCTGCAGTGGCCATGAGAATGTTTCTTTGGAATCTCCAAATACAGGGAGCACAAATGACCAAAGGCCGCAGCTGTGGAGCTCTGAAATCCAACACTGCTCAGCTCCAAGGCCATGCTCCCCACTGTCAGCTCCCAGCCAAGGACTGAGCATGGCAGGGATGCCAAGGCAAGCCAGGTCCTGGGAGATGAGGGTTCCCTGAGAACCACTAGTACCCCTGCTGAACCTTCTTTTTTTTTTTTTTTTTTTTTGCGGTACTGGGGATTGAACTCAGGGGCATTTTACCTCCGAGCTACACCCCCAGGCCTATTTTTTATTCTTTATTTTGAAACCGAGTCTCACTAAGTTGTGGAGTGCCTCACTAGGTAGCTGAGGCTGGCCGAGAACCCGGATCCTCCGGTCTCAGCCTCCCGAATGCTGGGATTACAAGCGTGCGCCACCATGCCCGGCTTCTGCTGAACCTTCTTTAAACTCCATGATGGCTCCTCTCTCTCTCCCTCACCCTGGGTCAGACTTAACATCAGTGTGAAAACTCTCCCAACCTTCTCCACTTCCTCCCCATTTTCTCTCACAGGCATTTCCCCCAATAAAGTCCTTACACATACTCTCCCATATTGGCACCTGATTCTCAGAAAACTTTGACTAATATACTTGGATAATGTGATTTACCAAATATAATACAAAAATACAAAATCATGGGTGACTTAAGAGTAAGGTTAATTCTTAATTTTATCTTAGTACCTAGCAAAAGAAGATAGTACAACAGTTTTGAAAGAATAATGGAAAGAATAAATTAGTCTAAGGTTGGTCATGCAAGAACATTTCCCTTAGAGTTTAAGGTGACATATTAACCAGGCTAATTTTTATGAATGCAACAAAATCTTGAGAAGCAATATATTTTTGATCATTTAGAAGATTGACCATAGAAGTCTTCTTGTCCAATGAGATTAGAAATAGTACTGTGTTTGTTTAACTTTAAAAAATCAATTTTAAAAAAGGGACAACAAGCAGGGTATGGTGGCACATGCCTGTAATCTCAGTACTTCGTAGGTTAAGATGGGAGGATCACAGGTTTAAGACAAATCTCAGTAACTTAGTGAAGCCATTAACAACTTAGTGAGGCCCTCTTTTAAAAGAAACAATAAAATAAGGCTTGGAGGTAGAATGCCTTGGGGTTCAACCCCAAGTACCAAAATAAATAAATAAATACCAGCATTCAGGAGGCTAAGACCAGAGGATCCGGGTTCGAGGCCAGCCTCAGCTACCTAGTGAGGCACTCTGCAACTTAGTGAGAGTCGGTTTCAAAATAAAGAATAAAAAATAGGGCTGGGGGTATAGTTCGGAGGTAGAATGCCCCTGAGTTCAATCCCCAGTACCGCAAAAAAAAAAAAAAAGAATAAATAAATAAATAAATAAGGGGAACATCACAAAAATGGTTTATACCATAAGAGTTTATTACAGTTCAAAACAAACTCATGTGCATTTATTTGTAATGCTTCACAGAGTGAAGAACATTTTGCAGAGAAGAATTCCCTGAATAGGGTTGTATGTCGTAATTTTCTTTTCTTGCATAAAACACACCCATAATATAATACTTATTAATTAATTAATTAAGTTAGTTACTGATATGAGGATTGAACCCAGGAACATTCTACCTCTCAGCTACATCCTGTATCATCAACTCTATTTTTAATTTTTTATTTTGAAACAGAGTCTCACTAAATTTCTGAGAACCGCACTAAGTTTCTGAGGCTAGCCTTGAGCATGTGATTCTCCTATCTTAGCCTCCCAAGTACTGGGATTATAAGCGTATGCCACCACGCCTGGCTTATACTTTATGCTTTGCTTGAGATTCCTTAAAGGTGAATTGGAACTTCAATCTGAGTATAAACTCCATCCAAGTCATATTGATTTTCCCTAAGTAATTGATGAGTGTCTCAACTATACCATGTGCATAAAGTTTGCATATGTATGCATTTTATCTGACTTGGATTTGTTGGAGGGAACCCTATTTCTTTTGAAACAGCTTCATTTACAGTTAGCCCTATTGTCCACTTTTCCAAATTTCTGTAGCTGGAGGAAAGTATAATTAAGTTTGGCAGCAGAAATTGAACAAGGCATGAATCACATCATTTCTTTCTTACTTATGAACCCAGTGTGTCCACAGAACAAACACATTTTCTGTTGTCCTGATCCACCAATAATAGTACAAATATAATTGTGAAATTTTGGAATAATATATTAGAAGATGTACATTGGTCACATCCCTGGGTTTCATATTCTGGTTTTGATTTTATTATTGATAACATTAATATTTTAAACTCCACCTGCCAACTCCTGCATCCTAATTTGGGAAATAAAAGAATCTACAGCCCCAGTAATCTTTATGGAATCTTCACCACAAAATCTCCCACAAGGCAAAAGTAGAAATTATTACTTCCACATGCATATTTAGTCTCCTTTATAACAATTATAAAATCACACAATTGCAATATCAAGTACATTAATTTAAAAAGATTTTAGAAGTTCATCATGGACTCTTATTAAATATTCTATCCAATATGAGGAAGTGCAAGTGAAATGTAGTGAATGGCATAGTTGAATGTAGCCTACCAACCCAGAGTTTCAATAAGTGTAAGCATTTGCAGAGGAAATGAAGAGCATGGGTTAATTTGATGCTTTGATTAATTGGAAGTTGGTAGGAGAGCTTCTGCGGTACTTACATGGACAAGTTATTTGCCAGCCTAGTAAGACCTGAAATTCTACCATCTGAGGCTTTACCTAAGAGCATGCTGTTAGTCATTGGGCACTGATTATGTACAGGTCAGTGGTTTCAGTTTGGTTTTCTTTTCTTTTTTTTTTTCTGTAGGAAATTGCTTTTCATAGAGGTATTTCCTTGAGTTGGGGATTTTTTTGAATCATTGTAATTATTTTTTAACATTTCAGAAGGGTTTTTACAAAGATTAGTCACACTTTCATCAATACCTATGATTTTACCACATGACATCCCCTATCCCTTCAACTATCTTTGCCTTTTAGCATTTTAAATTTTTTCTTCTCTGAAGATTCCATCCCTGAGAATTTCAAACACATTTTACTTCAAAAATATTGATCCTGCTATGCCTTTAGGATGGCGCCTTTCAATGTTCCCACTGTTCTTCACTGATTAGCATGGTAAACTCTGTAATCCCATCCTCTCTCCATGTTCTGAGGTTGCTTCTCTTAATGGACTTCTGGACACACAAGTCTTTTTTTTTTTTTCATTATTCATTCCTTCTAAACATCCTTGAATATGATAGACAAATAATCTCATTATTCCACCATCTGTCTGTGAGCATGGTGTGAGTCATTGCCTTAGCTGACATTCTACACCAACTATAGGATGAAGATTTAATTGCTCACAGGTTTTGGAGATTCAGGGTTCAGTCCATGCGAGGCTAGGTCTGTGGAGCTCAGGACATGGTGGCAAAAAGTGGACAGAGGGAGAGCAAAGGGCTCTTCTCCCACATCAGAGTGAGAGCAAGGGGAGGAGAGATTGTATTGAATTCCCAAGATCACACCCCCAGGAACTCCTCCTTAGCAACCAAGCCCTGCTTTCAACACTGCTACCTTGTTCCCATGAGAGCTCAGGGGGACACTCTAAATCCAAACCATTGGACTAATATTTTTCTATGAGTATGACTGAGCCTTCTCCTTCTCCTTCTCTTCTCTTAACTCCCTACCCCCTCTATCTGTCCAGCATGGTCAAATTCAATGGTTTAGATACATGCTCTCCAGTTAGGCTGCATCCAAACATTACTAGCCATATGACTTGGACAAAATATTGCTTTATCTGGACAGTGGTGATAATATAAATCATTATCAAAAACTTATTAATAGGGTGAAACTAGCCAGTGTATTTCAAGAGTGTTACAAATTGCTTGAGGCCTAGTGAAGATTCCATGAACACAGCTGTAAAAACTAAAAGCTAACTTTTTAATCTTTCTTCTTTCTTTAGACACAATAATAATTTTTTAAAATGTTATGGTTTCAAGGACTTCTATACTTATGTTTACTAGGTCTTCATATATGAATTATCTGATTTACAATCTGCTTTAAATATAAATTTCTGCCTATAAAACATACCTGTTTCAATATTGTCTCTACTATTTCTATTTCTGTCAAAACCTCTTATACTTCTCTTCTTTCCCAACTTTGTGTAATATATGTATCTGAAGAATGAGAATATTTCTATGCTTCAATCACTTCTCCAATAGTTCCCCAAACCCATTTTGAGATCTTCAACACTTGTCCCTCTAATGCAGCCATCACTGTTTAATTGATGTTCACGCCTCAAGCCTTCAGTCACCAGATCCATTCACTTTAATTTGATCAATATTTATTGAATATCTATCATCGGCTCTGCATTGTTCAAGGTCCCTGGAAGGCATCTGAAAACAAGACGAACAATGTTCCTTCCTCATGGGTCTTCCAGGCCAGGATCATGACTCTCATCCTAGCCACACATCACTGTCAGCTAAAGCTTTTTACCTTGGAGCCTCTTTGATTTCATATACATTTAAAAAACTATGCAATAGATTGTGATAAGGCACAGGGTGAGAAACACCAGTCACCATCTTCCCCTGCCTTTCTCTCCTCATCCTCTTAAGCCATTCTTTTCTTCATGTTACTTTCCTGCCAAAGAAAGAACACTGGCTCTCTGTTTGCTACTACCTATGGTAAGTTGGCTTTGTGGAATTCTCCTCATTGGATCTCACCACACACATCCAATCTTTCCCAGGCCATTCATGTATCTGTGTCATTTCTCAAACTATATCTCACACACCACAAGCCCTTCCTTCACATATTCATCTGCCCACAGTTGATTTTTAGGTTTAAGTTTCACCCCTGTCAGGAAACTACTGAAGACTGTGAGCTATGCTAATTTCGCTCTTATATGCATGCCTAATATGTTTTAGAATATAGCAGAAATATTGGGGAAGCCTTCTCTTGTTTGAAATTTTTGGTGGAGGATACAATGCTTGGTATAAAATGATTGCTCTGGTGAATTTGTCCACCACTCACTTCAAGTTAAAGCAGTGAAGGGGCAGAGACTGGAGGTGATGGGTGCAGGGGATTTCTCTAGAAAGAGTTGCTGGAGTGTGTATCATAGTCCTTTACAAAGGTAAATAAATGGAGATGGGTAAAGATGTTTCTTCTCCTCCAGTCAACTACCATATGACCTAGCTATACCACTCTTGGGTATCTTTCCAAATGAACTGAAGTCAGCATATTATAGTGATACATGCATACTCATGTTCCTAGCAGCATAATTCACAATAGCCAAACTATAAAACTAGCCTTGGTGTTGATCAACAGATGAATGGATCACAAAACTGTGGTGCATACACACAGTGGAATTCTACTCAACCGTAAAGAAGAACAAAATTATGTTGTTTGTAGGGAAGTGGATAGAACTAGAGACTATTATGGTGTGATTAGCTAGTTTTAGAAAGGGAATGGTTGTACATTTTCTCTCATATGTAAGAGAGAAATTGAGTAACAAAAGAGACTTCAGATAAAGGAGGAGAGACTCCAGTAGAGCAATGGCGAAGGTTTAGAGCAGGAATGGGGAGGAAACATGATGAAGGCAACAGTTCAAATAATGCTATGTGCATGTACAAAATTACAATATCAATCTCAATAAAATGTTTTAGGGAAGGGAAGGGAGTGGGGTGTGATCTGAAGGGAAACACACCAAGTACTGTGTGTATGCATGTATGTTCCTATCACTCCAAATCTCATTATGATATATAATTACAATGCATCAATTAAGGTATATTAAAAACAATATGAACTTGTGCTTGTGTGAGTGAGAGCATTGGTTAGACGTAACAATTGAATTTTCCCTGCAGTAGGACCATTGCTCATTTAGGTAAGTTTTTTGCATTCCTACTTGAAAGGGCCTCAAACAGAGCTCAAGGAGAGAGCAGTGGACATATTCTCTTGTTTTCCCACAAGTCTGGGATGCTGAGAAGCTGGTGCTCCCTGGAAAAGCATACATATGCAACGTCTTGCTAGATTTCCCTACATTGGCACAATGAAAAGAGAGGGCAGGTGTGGCAAAAGCCCACACATCCCAATTTTATTAAGACTAAGGGAGGAAACTGTATTTTTTCTGACCTAAAAATGACCTGTTCAAAGATCACCTGGCAAGAGTGGGGGACTACAGCTGAAAGAGTCTATGAGTATCACTCATGCAAAACTGAGGAAAGAGTCACAGCTGGCCAGGCAGAGCAGACATTGTCCAGGCGCAGGAACAGTGCAACAAGAGGTCACCACTGCCTCTTTCATCTCTCACCTCCAACCCAGGCGCATTCACAGGCAGGGAGAAAAAGAGAAGAAGAAAAAGATAGGGAAAAAATCAAATATAATTCCTCGCCTAGGACACATTTCCAAGAACCCGAGTTGGACCAGAGCTGGGGACAGGGAGAAATTTTAAAGCAAATGAGACAGCCAGGCATGGTGGCTCACACCTATAATCCCAGTACTTGGGAGGCTGAGACAGGAGGATCACAGAATTGAGGACAGCCTTAGAAACTTGCTGATACCTTCAGCAACTTAGAGTCCTTATTTCAAAATAAAAAATAAAAGTGCTGTAGATGGAGCTTTGAGGTAGAATTCCCTTGAGCCCAACAATCCCCACAAAAGCAGGGAGGGAGAGAGGGAAGGGAAGAGGAGAGAGAGAGAGAGAGAGAGAGAGAGAGAGAGAGAGAGAGAGAGAGAATACTAAAATTTGTGTTAAATCAGACATATCAGTATTTGTTAAAAACCTAAGAGTGACCAGAAAGACCAAAAGATTTGGTTTTCTCCAGGGTTATAGAAGAAAGAACCAGTAGAACAGGTTTTCAGTGCCAGTGGTGAACATAATTAAGCTGTTTCTCACTTTGTGCCCTGCCAAGTCCAGCTCTTTCAGTAAAATAGGCACAGATGTTCACAGCTTACTTGATCATTTTACTTCTGCCATGGGATGAAGGCTGTAAAAGGGAAGGAGCAGGCACTCCATGGTTTCTTTTGAACACAGTCCACCCCAGAGCGCAGGAAAAGCCCTCCTTTAGTCAATCCTTTAGGGTTATTGAGAGTTCCCTCCCAGAGCTCTCTTTGTGTTCCACTCAGTTTTTCAGTCAATGTATTTACTGTGAGGAGCGCATATCCTCTCTTCCAGAAATACCCTCCACCATTGCCAGAAAAATTCCAATCGCCCTTCCCTCCCCTCCTTAGAAGATGCCTTCTTCACTCAGAGGGCAACATGGAGCCCGACTCCAGGTGGGGATAGAGAGAACCATATCTTTTCCCTTTGGTTGCCATTTGAGCACTTTCTGTAGACAGAAAATCTACTCTAAAGCTTTTGATGATGTTACATCATTTAACTGTTTGGAAAATTAAAATCTCAACTCTGTGAGAAAAGGTATTCCTTGACAAGGTGCCAAAGGAGTTTTACTAGGTAATATATCTACTCGAATCAAAAAATATCCCACCCTCTACTCCTTCTCTGTGATTCTTTGTCCCCGCCCCCCTCCCATAGAAACAGGTGTGTTTAGAGTCTCCAGTACACTTCTATCTTTAAAATTTCATGCCTTCTGGTGGACTGTTACTCCCAAATGCATGCTAGAAACCTTTTGTATTTACCTTTCCTCAGTTTCTGCTTTTAGGTCCTACAGTTCCCCCACAGAGTTTTACACTTTACACATATTTTCTAATTTCCATTTTTTATTTTTATAAAGGATTCCCCAGGAGTTCATACCCACCCCCACCTGTTTCTCTTTTCATTTTATTACAGTTTGATTTCTTTTTTCTCCCCAAAAAGAAAGGCTCAAAATAAATTATTTCTACTTATGCTCCTTTAATTTTGAACAAACTTGCTTAAATGAACTCAGGCATGTCCGTTTCAATTTATCAGCTGGATTTAGGCAAAAGAAGGCTGGATTTTAGCTATGCATTCTTCTCAGCAGTATGCCAAAATAGCTGTGGGTTTAAATCTCTTTGCTATTCTCTTGAAGAGAAGGAAAGACATCATATTGTTTTGAATTGATCTACATCATATACTACTAAAAAAACCTTAAAATTAGTTTATCATATTTTCTCTCTCTCTGTCTCTGTCTCTCTGTCTCTGTCTCTCTCTCTCTCTCTCTCTCTCTCTCTCTCTCTCTCACACACACACACACACACACACACACACACACACACACACGAGCAACCTTGGAATAAGGAATAGACACTGTATTTCTAAGCTAACCTATCAGAAAATAACAGCCAAGATGAGGAAAGCAATGATTCTAGAGCCTATATATAGTAGTCATCTTTTGTTATGTTGGAGAGAAACATGTATGTGTTAGAGAAATAAGTAAGTTCAGTCTGAGAATTCAGTTGAGAAATGTTTCTTAAATGGTCCCTCTCTCAGATGAGGGAAGACAAATGCTGATTATTTGTGAGTCACTTTGGATTGTATGATAATACTCTTGGGTGATGCTCACAGTTTGAGTAAGAATTTGGCTAACATAACCATCAGAGCTTTCCTCTCACACACAAGCAGATATATATGCACATGCAGAGTCTTAACAGACACATGTTTATAGTTGTGATGGAAGAGCCTTCTTAAATAAAGTAGCACCATTTGACTGAGGTATCTAATAAGAGCAAGACCTATATTTTAAGATTCTCATGCACTTTCTTTTTTTATTATTTATTTTTTTATTTTTCAGCATGGATTTTTTATACATTTCTTTACATGGAATAAAAATGCAAGCACTGCCTCTCACAGGGCCTGGTAGTCAATGATGGGTTCGATTTTCTCAGGGCAATATCAACCTAAGACAGGGCTCCTTGAATGACTCATCAAGACCCCATGATGGGTAAGATTAAGCACCTCATAGGAAACGACCTAAGACAGGCACAGTCCTTCGTGCATTTTAAAATAAAAATGGGGGAGTTGTGGCAACCCAGCTGGGCCCTTTCCCCCCTGACAGTTGCTATCTGCATATATGAGTAATTATACTGACTCTTCTGCTATGGCTACACTGGTGTCTCGAAGTCTGGAGATTGCTCCTAGGATGCGTAGATGAAAGACCCTCTCATGCACTTTCAAATAGATTCTCATGTGCTTTCAAATGGGAGAACCCTGGCAGGTGACATGGCAGATTATGATGGAAGGTATGTGAGACCAATGGAGAGACACGTAGGGTGATGGATTCTGTGGTTCCAATTCTTCATGTAAATATGGTCCATCAGAGGGTGAGTATAGGCTCTATTAGCTTGGGAAGGAAGACAGATTGAGAGTGTTGGAGGGAATAAAGGCGACTTCTCCAGCTTGTGACTGGGAGGGGTAAGGATAGATAGTGGTATAAAATCAAGGAGAAAGAATGGAATATAGACAATGGGGAGGACACAGAGAAGAGGTTTGAATAAAAGTTATGTAAATCTCACGTGATATAAGAACATGTAGCTACCTCCCTCAACTCACACAGACAAATACACAGTTCTGATGCCCAAACAGAAGGGTGAAGGGAGCAAGGAAAAAAAAAAAAAAGGGCCAGAAACCAGAAGAGTGACATCAGTGAACAGAAATATCCCTGTCCTGGCAGAGCTTCAATTACAGTGGGAGAGGAAATATGAAATAAGCAACAAACACTGTAAAAAAGGAGGTTTTAGCCATTTTGGATTGTGTCTAATTTTATCATAGGCTCTGATAAATACAACAGAAAAGGAAAAAGAGATCAATGTAAGAAAAATGAGTAATCCTGAGAGGGAGATAGTTGGAAACTTGAAATGAGGTGGCCAGGTTGTGCCTCTCTGAGAAGAAACAGATGAGCAAGGATTAGAATGAGAAGAAAGTAAAGGTACTGCACACACCTAGGAGAAATTCCTCCCAGGAAGTGGGCACAGTGAAGGCCTGTGCCTAGAGCTGGGACATGTGTGGTGTTCGAAGTCATGGGAAGGTTTTGAAGAGGATAGCAACCACACAGCAAGGTAAGCCATTCTTTCTGCAAGTGTTCTGCATTACTTAGTGCTTTGTCTCCTTCTGTCCTGCACTATCAACCTATCCTATCAAGTGGGTTCTTTTGTCAATATTAAAACTAGTGCTATGGACATTTTTATAATGCATCCCTTAACTCTCTTCTCCATTCTAGTTTTGGACATAACTTTCTTCTCCTTCATAGCTAGTTCTCTTGAACACTTATCTGCCCAAACTGCCTCTTTTTCCCTAGCCCCTAGTCTACCATCCAAACCACCCTCTATCCTTTCCCCCATCAATTGACTAACAGAATTCTTTCCAAAAGTCATCAGAGAAATTCTTATTTATAAATCTTTTGGAAACTCATGTTTTCAATTGACTCCACCTGTCAGGAGCAACTCTGATCTCCCTGAAAACTTTCCTTTGGTTTTCATAATATCATACCTTTTAAATTCTTGTCTTCTTAGATTATTACTGCTGGGATCATATTTTCCCCTCCTTCCTCCTCAGCTTATTCTCCATCAAATGGATTTCTTCAGAGTTTACACTTGGGTCTTCTTCTCTTTGTACTCTACACATTCCTCTAGGGCATTATTTGGACTTCAATGGCTTTAAATGTCATTCATATGCTTGACACTCACATATGTTTTTCCATCTCAGACCTCTTCTCTGAGCTTCAGAAAATTGAAGTTAGCTACCTTCTTGATAAACCTATTGGCAAGTCACAGGTATCACAAATAGACTTAACAGGTCTGTCTGCATCTCATCTTTCTCCAAAACCTATCCCACATTCTTTCTATTTCAGGAGCCTGAATTTTAATAAATGCCACTTTGTGCAATTATTTCCCAAACCAGAAATCAAGGGGTCATTGACACACCTCTGTCTTTCATCACCCATCTTCAATTCATTAAAAAACACACTTGGTTATTTCTACAAACATCTGTTTCTTCTCTGGCTGCTCCATCCCACCTGCATATCTTCAATCCTATCCAAGTCACTGTCAGCTCCCAGATGAAGGATTTCAATATCCTTTTTATTCTCTCTACTTTTGCCCTTGGCCCTCTTCCATCTAGTCTCCATTCAGTAACTAAAGTAATATTTTTTAAAACACTAAATGTCTATGTTCCGTTTCTGTTTAAAATCCTTCAATTGCTTCTGAATTCAAATCTCTTAATAAGATCTATAGAACTCTGCATGATCTAGCCCTGTATATTTTACTAGCTCACTGCCACTAACTAAATTCAGTTTGTTTGTTCTTGTATATATGCTCTCTCCTCTCCTCTATTCTCTCTCCCTCCCTCTTTCTCTTCTTGTTATATCCTTTGTCTCCTTCCTTCCTTCCTTCTTTCCTTCCTTCCTTCTTTTCTTCCTTCCTTCTTTCCTTCCTTCTTCCTGCATTTATTCAAACACATAGATCTCTTTTCCCACCACAGAACTATACATCTGTTGTTTCCTTTGAGTGAAATGCAATCTTCTCTCTGTCTTCAGTCCCTGCAACTCTTCAGCTAACATGCATCCATCCTTCAGCTTCTTCTCAATCTGAATTGTGATTGGGCTATTACTGATAAATCACAAACCATGCCAAACATTAGTGACTTAAAACCAAAACCAATTGATTTCATCATGAGTCATCAAACTAAGCTGAACTCAGCTGGATAGCTCTTCTGCTGGTCTTGCAGGTGATCATTCATTGATCATATTTAGCTGGTGAGCCCAATGGTGTTTGGGACCTCGCTCTTTCTATTCTGTCCCATTCCATGTAGTGTTTCCACATGGTCGCTAGAGCATGGCAGCTCAGGGAGCTCAAGACAGAAACAGAATTTGCCAGGATTTTTTAAGGTTTGGGATTAGAAATGACACACTGTCACTTTTGTACATTCTATTTGGTGAAAGTATGGTTTAGGGACTGCACAAGGGTATGGATGCTTAAAAGTGTTCATTGGAGCCACGAATGAGCCAGAATATGACATTCCATCCAAACTTAAATGAGCCATTATGAGACGGGGACTCAGTCTGACACTACAGAAAAGAATAGGAACAAATTTAAAATGGATTTATTGACTTATTTCAGCTTTCATAGGGAAAAGAGAAGATAATGAAATCCAATAATCATAGCATGTTTTTTGGCCTTGGGAACTAAAGATTTGATTTCAAAGGAAGGAGTGTGTGTGTGTGTGTGTGTATGTGTGTTTGTGTGTGTGTTACTGGGGATTGAATTTAGCGGCATTCTACTTCTACCTCTGAGCTACATCCCAGTGCTTTTTATTTATTTATTTTTTTTTTGCTTTGAAAAAAGGTCTAGTTAGGTTGCTAAGAATCTCACTAAATTACTGAGCTTGGTCTTAAACCTGTGATCCTCCTGTCTCAGGCTCCCAAGTATTGGGATTACAGGCGTGTGTAACCTCTCCTGGCTAGAAATGAAATTTTGTTATTTTGTTTACAAACTTTTCTATAAAGGTTATAAAGTAAAAGAAATTAGCATTGCATAACTATCAAAGGGCTAGATTTACAAAGGAAAGTTCCTTTAACCATTTGCAACTACAATTTAAAAATTTAAAAAAAAAATGTTCCATTGAATAGAGTCTTAAATATTTTCAACTACATCTATTGAGATCTTTATAGTAAGATGGTCAGTGTTCATTTCTAGCAAACAAAGAGTGCATTATTATTATCATTATCATTATTGGAATTGATGTCATGGTCATTATTATCATGCTGATTGATTGTTGTTTGATACAACCAGAACAATAAAGATAAAAATAAACAAAAAAGTATATAACACTGAACACCATAAGGATTCAGTCTCAGTCTCCTGGAGAGAAAATTAAATGCTTTGACACATCATGAAGGATGTTCATCTACTGTTCATCAGTTCATCCATTCTGTGACAAGTGGGTTTGATATTAGCTATGTGCCAGGCACAGTGAGAGGCATGAGGTCTTACAGATAAGCAGGCCATGGCCTCTTTCCTGAGTAGCTTACTGTCTCTGCTAATTCTTCTATTATGCCTGACTCTAATCCAACTTCATACAATTAAATAAACCTATCAGGGAAGCATAGAGAATGAAAATACAGAGGGATAAAACCTATTGAGAGAATTTTTTTGAAAAACTAGATTAATGCCTTATATGTTTCAGGTCACAAATGATTTTGCCATGGATATTTAGGATTATTTTTCACAATTTTATATGTAACTCATGGGTTGTTGGAAAATGTCTGAAGCCTGAAAAACTACTTGGAACTTTCTGTTTGCTTATTTTCCAAAGACAGTTTGGCTTCCTGAAGTATTATTGAATATATTAGAATTTCGGAACAATGAGATTGACATTTAAAGAATTTGCATTCCATTATCACAACTGGAAGAACATCTGAAGGTCATCACTAGACAATTTATAAGGTTAACTAGATAATCATTGTAAAGAAAACACTGTTTTTAAAATAAGTGTCATTTCTATGAGTCCTAAGCAAATGTTTGGTTTAATGCAGTAGATATGTGTAAAATGGAAAAAAACAATTTTCTCTTAAATAAACTTAACTAATGTGGTATTTCAGTACGTGTTTGTATTTTACACATACTGGATTCTTCAGAATATTTTCCTCTTAATTAGAAAACAATGCCTATCATGAAAAAAATAGATTTCAATTTCTTTTTCTTTATTAACCAGTACTCATTAAAACTTTGAGCCAGGTGTGGGGGCAAACACTTGTAAGCCTAGTACTTGGGAGACTGAGCCAGAAGATCACACATTCTCGGCCAGCCTCAGCAATTTAGTGAGACCCTGTTTCAAACTAAAAAATAAAATAGGGCTGGGAGTGCAGCTCAGAGGTAGAATACCTAAATTCAACCCTCAGCAACACACACACACACACACACACACACACACACACACACACACACACACACATACCAACTTTTCAATGTACTTCTTTTCTGTACTGCCTGTCTCCCAAAGATGTTCTAACTATATTATGAGAAAATAAAGTACAGTGGACAGGGGAAAACAACTAAAAGGAAATTTCCTTGAAGTCTGACATTTGGTTTTAGTAACACCTCTAAATATCTACAGACACTATCTTTAATCAAACATTTTTATCTGCAAAATTGAACTGGAAATTGCTTGTTAATGCCTAGTTAATAGCCCCTTTCTTTCCTAACAGCTAAGAAAAATCTCATTTTAGAACAGAATTAACTAGAAAATGACAATTCTTAAAATTTATGGTTCTTTTCCTAGTTTGTATCCAAACCCATCTAAGCTCTTTCTGATCAAATTGAATAAAAGCAATGAGCTTTAAAGCCAATTTAACTTCATCCAAAGCATGCATTTAGGCCCGCTGGTACTTATGAAAAGAAAAAAGCATTTTCTTGTCTTCTTTTCCATTTCTTTGATTATGGAAATCAGGTTTGTCTTGATTCTGTCAAGATACAATGCTTCTTATTCAATGTGTCAGCTAAAGGCAGCATATTAAAACATCATTTCTTACAGAAAATAAATATAAATCATTGGTTATTTATGGCATATTAGACTTTGTATTTTACTTAACTATATTTTAAAATAAAATCTTACCTAGCACTTTGAAGAATCCACAGAAGTGTTTAGGCACTATAAGATGGCACTTTGCCTATTAGGTATAGGGCCAATCAGTATACTGAGAGGCCTTTATTAGATCCAGAGTTGACAAGAAACTAAAATGTAACCATACCTGTATACCTTTATGCTTATAAAATATATTTAATTATTCATGGAGTAAAAAAAAAAGAGAAGTATATTTCTTCTAGTGGGTTAACCCTGCTGCTAGCCAAAAGATACTTATTTTTCTCTTTTTTACCTCAATCCTGTAAATCTCTCATTGCTCTGCCTTATAGCAATCAATAAATCACATCCCAGACATCAGAGCTCAAGGTTCATTCTAAAATAACTAACAGGGTTCTGTCCCTCTATAAAGTTTGCTCTGTGATATATTAAGTGTATAGGAGCTGGTGGTTTGGGATATAACAAATGTGTTTTAGAGAGTTGCCTGTGAACAGTCCCTCATGAATCTATTTCTGGTCTTTGTCACATCAGGAAATTATGAAGGTTTGCCAAAAATAAGCTGAAAAAAAATTTTACTTCATAATGTAAGTCCAAGAGAGCTTGTAATAGACTTAAAACTCCTAAGAGAAAGGGAATCATGTTTACATTACACTAATTTATTTTTTGTGTGTGTGTGGTACTGGGGATTGAACTTAGGGGCATTCTACCTCTGAGCTACCCCTATTTTTTATTCTTTATTTTGAAACCGAGTCTCACTAAGTTGCGGAGTGCCTCACTAGGTAGCTGAGGCTGGCCTCGAACCCAGATCCTCCGGTCTCAGCCTCCCAAATGCTGGGATTACAAGCGTGCGCCACCACGCCCAGCTTATATTACACTTATATGTTACACACAATGAGGCAGTGTGGTAGAATTGAAAGAAGATAAACATTTTGAATTAGACTATATATTGTAATCTGAATTTAGCCACTGGGTAAGTTGCTTTGCTTTTTTAGCATAGTGTCCTTTTTTTTTTTTTTTTTTTTTTTTTTTTTTTTTTTTTTTTTTTTTTTTTTTTTTTTTTTTTTTTTTTTTTTTTTGCGATACTGGGGATTGAACCCAGGGGCATTCTGCCTCCGAGCTATCCCCAGTCCTATTTTTTTATTCTTTATTTTGAAACAGGGTCTCACTAAGTTCTGGAGGGCCTCACTAAGTAGCTGAGGCTGGCCGGGAACCCAGATCCTCCAGTCTCAGCCTCCCAAGTACTGGGATTACAAGTGTGCTCCACCATGCCTGGCTTTATTCTCCTCATTTTTAAGGTGGGAATAGCAATATAAACCCCATGGGTTAAGCATTAACTTCCTTTAAGAAGGCTATCTAGATAATTTTTAAAACTGTCATCACACCAACTACTTCCTACATGGTCTAGTTATTTTCCAGTAAGTGTTTTCATCTCGCTTTAGATGTCAAGTTCTTGGTAAAACTTTCACTAATTCCCCTTGCTCATTCTGGAGACCATACTACCAAGAACAATCTACAGATTCAATGTAATCCCAATTAGAATACCAATGCCATTCTTCAGAGTTAGAAAAAAAACGATCCTAAAATTCATATGGAAGAAGAAAAGACCGAGAATAGCCAAAGCGATCCTGAGCAATAAGAACTGATGCTGGAGGCATCATAGCACCTGATTTCAAATTATACTACAGAACTATATTAACAAAAACAGTATTGTGTTGGCACAAAAACAGACACATAAAATAATGGAATATAATAGAAGATACAGAGACAAATCCTCACATATATACCCAGCTGATTTTTGAGAAAAGTGTCCAAAAACATATGATTGAGAAAAAAAAAGGCCTTTTCAACAAAAGATGCTGGGAAAACTAAACAATAAAACTAAACTCCAGGCTCCTACCCTTTCCAAAAGTCAATTCAAGATAGATCAAAGACCTAGAAATTAAACCAGAAACTTTGCAATTCCTAGAAGAAAATATGGAGCCAACTTTCTAACATCTGGGCATTAATGGAGACTTCTTCGAAAAGACCATTAAAATTTAGGAAATAAAATAGAGAATCAGTAAATGGGATACCATCAAGTTAAAAAGCTTCTGTGCAGCAAAGGATATAATCAAGAATCTAGAGAGAGCCTACAGATTGGGAGAAAATCTTTGCTATTTCTTTTGTTTTTTTTTTTTAAGGTTCTGTGTATCTTTTCTTTAAAGCAAGGGTTGATAGACTATAACACATGAATCAGATATAGATTGTCACTTGTTTTTGTAAACAAAACTTTATTAGAACATAATCACACTCATTTATGTGCTAGTATCTATTGCTACTTTTGCCCTACAACTACAAAAATGAGTATATACAGCAAAACTATATAACCAGCAAAGCCTGAAATATTTATTACCTGGTCCTTTACAGAAAAGTTTGTAAAAGTTATTTTACTTTTCAGTGGTGTACTACTCTTGAAGCTACTAATAAAATGACTCTCTTTTAGTATATCGATTCTATTATAAGATGGACCATTTCTCTTCTTGATCTTTACTGGTTCCATACCACCAATCAGCAATAACATCTGGAATATAGCCACTACTCAATACATACTGCACAAATGCTGTACAAATTAATTAGTGAATGAAACAACAGATAAATTCATTTAATTTAAAAATCACCCTAGTTATACGGTAATGGATACAACACAAATTAAAGTGGACAAAGTTTTCATGCATCATCAGGATATTAAGATAAAATCACCACAGATTTAACATTTTAAGTGTTATAAATGACTTAATTGTAAAATTAGCATTGTCTAACCTATGCACCACAGTTAGAAAGAGACCTTGTTATAAATGAGCTCTTCATGAAGCACATGTATTATGGGCTTTATAAAACATGCATAAATTAAATAACCATTTGTCCCATATTAAAATACTTCAGTGACATATGAATAATATGTAGGCAAAGGGTAGAGATCTAATTATGAGGGAATTACTTACTTTTCATTCAATTACTTTTGGCGTCACCTCTGCTGCATTTCTGCTTTGTTGTATATTATTGCTCCCCTCTCCAACAACTCTACTTTGCATAAACAATATATCAGAAAGCATTTTACAGGGAATGCCCAGCAGCTCCTGGCCTTGAAGAGCTTATTCGCCTAATTGTGCATCCCTTGTGGATTTTTCATAATACTTTACAGATCTAATTTAAATACTTTTACAAATTCATCAAATACATTCTCCGAGGCACATTTACTCAGCTTACTTTTGAAACTTCTAATGAATTCTCTCGATATGTAATTTTATACTCAGCATCATGATTTGAATTAAATATTATTGAACAAGGTGTTCATTATTGGATGTGAATTATAATTAGAATGATAGGCAACCTTAACTATGATAATAGTTTAGTCGATCTCCTATGGGACTTCCCAGTTTTCAATCCAGTACAAAGACCAATACCCTCTGCTAAAAATCTGTTAGAAGGGTTACAAGTAAATTAAGCAATGTCAGTTCTAGCTGCTTAAAAGCTAGGATTAGCAGATACAATTTAACTCTTAAAAGGCAAATAGCAGGCTGTCATGGGTCTGTAAATCAGTGGTGCAGGATAGCTGACCTGCTTTATACGCAATTTAGCATCCTGATATTGAGAGGTGACCTAGATTTTACAAGAGCCACATGTGAACGTTGTAAACGACTGCTGTACTGTCAATTTCACAAATGCATCAACCAAAGCAACAAAGGTGGACTTTAAAGAAAATCTGAGTAACTGACACATTTTCTTTTAAAATATGCTATTGTCTTAAATATTAGTAAGAAATGTGTAGGTGTCGGGGGCCTAGTTCCGCGGGCTAGACCTCGCCTCTAGATGGCGCCTGGCAGAGTGCCAGAAGCAGCTGCAGGTGAATAACATCCTAGGGCTGTGCCACGCCAGAGCGCATGCACCAGCACGCCCGACTCGTGGCCGGGCCAGGTGAGAGCTGTATGAGACACCTCGTGGCTTAGACCCGGTGCAGCTATAAAA